>WION01000686.1:0-24347 GCA_015039365.1 Amanita rubescens
AATCAGTCGACGCCTTCTTTGCCACTCCTTCCACTACCAGCTCGTTACGTTAAGATGACTCGCTATCCAAGTGTCAATCAGTATCTATTGACAATCTTCAAACCAAATATGGTGCAGAGTTCTTTCTAGCTGCCTTCGCAAGGTTTATCGTTCTCCAGCGGAATCCCCAAGTGACGCGTGCTCACTTAGAACAGGACATCTTAGACATTCATATACCATTTACGAGCGTCTCAGTCTATTACTCCATTCGGTACCAAGACAATGATGGGTCTGGCACAGTGGACTCAATTCGTATACGGCCACACAAGAATGATAACAAAGGCCGGAAACTGGTCGATGGCCGGTTTGACACCGGCCTTGTTCATACCAAAGAAGATGGTCGTATTGGAATCCATGGTATGCCACATTGTCATTTTCATCACTGGGACACCACTGAGGTACTTTTACTAGCATACCGTGTTGCTCAGATCCGCGTTATATTCAGTATCAATCCCACAGCTCGCAAGCTCTTATTTGGTGATAGCAACCATCCGCCTCACCATCTCGCTTATGTAGAGTGGTTCACGCCGTTCCAAAGGGCCCCCGATCCAAAGACCGGCCTTTACAAAGTGTCGCGTTCATTTCAGCAGAATGCTCGTGTCGCGAGCATTGTTCCTGTGACCGACATCTCCCAAAGTATCCATCTCTCCCCAATCCTGGGAAGATCTATGCCCCGGGAGTGGAATAGTCACACCGTTTTAGAAGAGTGCAATACGTTCCTTGTAAACCCATTCACAGACTACCGCACATATTTATTATTTCACAGTTCTCTATAACGTAGTATCAATCATTCTAATCTCATGGGTGTTTATTAACGTTTATTACTCAGTGCTTGTCTTATTTAGCTTAATTTGAGTGAAATTACGTCTAATGTCCTTCAGCAAATAACCCACTGCATTAGTTAACCGTAATTTACCTATAATTAAGACCATTCACAAGTAATTTCCTTCAATCCAAGGGGGGGGTTTTTCCTGATGTGGTGAGTTGGCATTGTGCCGCTACTACGTTTTCTATTTGTACTGAAACCCTCTCAGTCTCAGCACACCCAGAGGGTTTTGTAGGCGTTGCCAACACTGTAAGATATCCTCACTCTCTGATACGACTCACATTGAACTATAATGATCAGTGGAAGCTAGTTCGGGGGGAACATGATAAATGGGCGATTTGCTCCAGCGGTATCGGCAGCATTCCGGGCCTTCCCATCGAAGGCTACTATCTTGCTGCCAACGGCCCGCCCAGAACCAGTTCCCTTAAAGTACAGGAGGAACCTTTGCACTGGAAAATTGTGCTTGACGAGAGTCGCACCGACTTCCTGTGCGTTCTTCACGAGCACGAACTGTTTACCTTCATTTCTGACGAGCTCTGTTTCCACAGGATCAAATCACTTGTTCCCAGTACTCCCGATGGCATCGTCGTCACCCAAGTATCAGAAACTGGAGTGGATATCCAACCTTATGATCGCAAAGCTAATAGCCCGTACCAGAGGTGGATCTTTAATCTGGCCTGAGTGGAAATGAGGTGCTTGAGATGACGAGCGTTGAAATGGACCTGTCGCTTTTTGTACCAAATTATAGAAATTCCATTGTTTCTGTTCGTTAGCAATTGATCTTGGATTTTAATAAGTGTGATATTATCAATGTCTCGACTCTCTCCAGGTATACATCCGTACACTTCTCCAATTCTACGAATGTATGTATGAAGAGATGAATATACTGAATATTGGATTCGGTGTTGATGGCCCTATTTAATATACAGCGTGACCTGACCGTAGACGGGTCACAATCTTATACCATAACACCATTAGTATGACCGCCCTGCCATCTCTTGACACATGCGGACTCCAGGGAACGGGGCTCAGCATTTGGCGTTTCTTACTGCAGGCCGAGATTACCGCCAATGCGGCCCCCCACACCAATGCCAGATACAACGACCCTCTCGTTGGAATTCGTCTCTTGGGTTTCTTTCTAAAGGACTTCTGGGACCATGCTCATGATGGGTACCTAGGATCTACGCCGTATTCTCGTATGGTTTTGGAGATCGCCTCGTGCCTCGACAAAGCGGATGACAAAGCCATATACGACGCCCTCGTTCAGCTGGGTCTTAGGTATCGCAATTACCTCTTACGAGTATGTGAGACGCACGATTATCTTCCACGATATTCTAAATGCACTAAAAAAACGCCAGTTCGTTCCAACACAAGAGGTAGACCCACGCCATCGCAGCACGAGTCTCGGCCATCTTTTGAAGTTGTAAAGGGCCGAGTCTTGGAAGAACTAGACAAAGCTCCCCAGACGAAATCGAATGTCAGAAAACAGGTATGTTTCTTAGGCATCTATATCGGACATCAGCTCATCTTCAGGCGTTGCTACGCGATGGATACAAATGTGCCATCAGCGGCGTCTATGATAGGCAGTCTTGCCTCGACATTGAAGAGATCAATGCTGCTCGCATGGCTCTAGATAATCCCAAGTTCATCGGTACAGAGGTTGCCCATATCTTTCCAGGGAGCGCTCAAGACGGTGACGAGGTTAGTGCTTTATCGCTCTGATAGGGCTCATCCTACTGATAGTTCCACAGGATTATGCTGCAACAATCTTCGCAATACTCGAGCTGTTTGGTCTTGGGAAGAAAGCGGAAGCCCTGTATGGCGGTAAAGTTAACGGCCTTCATAATGTGATAAACATGGCGACGGACTTGCACGACGCGTTTGAGTCATTTGATCTGTGGCTTGAACCGGTACGAGGACAAGTATGTCGCATTATTTACTTCGTTATTCTCCACCCAAGCTGCATGGTGTATTCAGGAAAACACTTATAACGTTTGCGGGAAACAACTTGGCGGGTACTTGGTGCCCATACCATCATGCGTCACGTTCAAGGTGGAGCCCTCTGCCGCAGCCGCCGCTGAGGCCATGAATAAGAGATTGATGTTGCCCGACCAAGACCTGATCGCTATTCGTGCTGCATGTGCTCGGGTCGCCAATTTATCTGGAGCTGCTGAGCAAGCGAATCAAATCATCAGAGATATGGAAGATACTACAGTCCTAACGGATGATGGGAGTATGGCTGAGATTCTTTCTTTACGCCTGTCGATGCTGATATCCCGACAACATTCATGAAAAATTAGAAGTTAGAACTCAAGAAATAAAAAACTCGAATACTTGGAGCTTATTCTCTCGATTTCGATTTCCGCCGCATTCGTGACTCAAGCGCGAAAGGAAGTGGCTCATCAGTGAAGAACAATTCATGGAAAGACACTTACGAATGAAAATGGAGGCCTTCCTCCGATTTCGTCCCGCCATCCGCAGTCTTCAAAGCCTTCATGGGAGCCCCACTTTGTTGGTCTTGTTGTGACGAGCTATCACCGAGGTTGTAAATGCCTATAAGATCGCAGCCCCGGTATCACCAAAGTTGTTCTGCACAGGCTCTAGTACTGTTTATGTCAATGCCTATCGATTCATCCGCTGTGATTGCCGCTCTAGTGAACATTATTAGATCTCAATTTAATAAGAACGCGTCTAAAAACATTTGTCCGCTCGAACACGTGCCACCGTTAGTCATTCCCCAGGCCGCCACCGACGGGCTTGAACTGCTTCCCGCATGTCCAGATAATAGTACCTTTCCCCCCCACTGCCACCCAGATTCCAAAGCAATGGCTGCTCAAAATGACACCACACGCCCACCTGTCACACAGCTCCCATCCGACACAGTCGAATTTGCACATCGCATGTTCGACGCCGCGAGAAGCGGTGATTCAACCCTTCTCCTCGCAGCAGTAGATGCTGGGCTTCCAGTAAACCTGACAAACTCTCAAGGTTCTTCCGAATTTCGAATGCCCGTGCTGACCAGGCTAACTCTTGGCGCACTCCCGCAGGCAACTCTCTCCTCATGCTCGCTTCCTACGCAGGGCACGCACAGCTTGTGCAAGACCTGCTCTCACGCGGTGCGGATCCAAATAGGCTGAACGACCTCGGTCAGTCTATGGTAGCTGGTGCTGTATTCAAAGGGCACGATGATGTGGTGGGAGTCTTGATGCGAAATGGTGCTAATCCGAGAATAGGGAGGCCAACGGCGATTGAGACGGCGGCAGTGTTCGGAAAAGGGAAAGAAACGATGGATGTCCTGGGTGCTAAGGAAGGGGATGTTGGTAAGGATGTGCCGTTACCGCCTTCAACAGTCAACGCCAGTAAAAACGATGGTTGAAAGTTAATGTAATAATGCAATCTAGTCAATCTATGTGGGGTCTAAACACCATACACCTTCCGTGCATTCTCTCTAGCTTCTCTCATTACCCTTTCCGCATCCCAACCTGATCCTGCAACGTTTGCGACGAATTCCGCTGTCCAAGGTATCATCGCTGAATGACATAGCGGGAGTTTAGCCCCTTTAAGAGGTGGCAGGGAGTCATAGAGTGTTGCAGGGACCATGTAAGGTGCATCTGTTTCTAATAGGATTCGCAGATTTGTTGTTCCAGAAGAAGAGGGGCCATCCGTAGAATTTAAAGGTGATACAGATTCTGTGAGCCGTCTTACGACGGTGGAAGTGTCCTTATTCGACGAGTACGATATCACGCCTGTTATCCCGATGTAGAGGTTTGGAAAATGATCTAAAAGTCGTTGTGCGAAATCGGGGGAATCGGTAAAGCAGTGTGTATGAATCTATGCGATGTCAGCAAAAAAAAGTTGAATGGGATAGCTGAGATGAGGTACGGACCTTGTGATCCTTTGGCACATGTTCTTTCAAAATCCGCTCTGTATCGTCATCTGCTTCTCGGGTGTGTATCGTTAAAGGTTTACCCAGCTTCACCGCTTGCTTTAGCTGCCGTATGAAGACTCTTTGTTGAACATCCCTAGGCGAGTTGTCGTAGTGATAATCCAGACCCATTTCTCCCCAACCCACGCATCGAGGGTGTGCCATTGCTTCGATACTGGACAAAAGTTAAGATTCAGAGCAGTGAGAGTAATCTCGAGGGCATACATTTCCTTTTCGATATCATCGGTGTAAAGTCTTGCTTCGTGCCTAATCTCAAGTCGGTGCCGAGACGAGGAACGTTCAAAGTGTGCTTACGGATGGACGCCTACGATGACAGTCAGTCTGCTGCGATACAAAACGCGGGACAACGCACCCATCACAAACCAATATTCAATCCCGCCCCATTTCGTTTCTCTATCCTCTTTCGTCACCGCAGAGTCCGCAAACTCTTTCCACATCCTCTGAACCGGAGCTTCACACCACACGTCTACGATTGCTTGGATGTTTTTCCCCGCGTAGAGCCCACGCATGAAATCAAACACGTTCTCATATAGGCCTGTTTTGTACCGCGAACGGTACGCAGCAAAAGTGGACGCGAGATGGGTATGAGTGTCAACGATGGGCGCGTTTGGAGCTTTTGAATGCGCTGGGAGGAGTAGGAAGCTTTCTGGAGGAGTTGTTGACCGTTTTTTGCCCATGCTCAGAAATCTGCGGAAGAGTAGGGGTCTGACTAAGGTCATGTCACACTAACACTAACACTTGAATGAGCAAATTGAAATTGAAATCTATGCAATGGTACACTACAATCTAGAGTACAATAACAAAGCGTGAAAACATTATTGAGAACATAAGTTTAGAAATCTCCGTGCCATGATTATGATCTGCGGTTAGGCGTTGATCGACAGTTCTTTCTGACCGACAATCTCGGAACCGTGTTCAGACCACCACTCTTCCACCGCCTCGTCTGCGTCATAAGCCATCAACGCGTCCTTCTTGGCCTTATCGACCCAGGCGTTCGGGTTTTTGCCAAATGCATCCTTGGGAATCGCTTCCCCACGCGCCTCCTTCAACACAACTTCCATAGCCTTAATCATCGCCGCGTCACGCTCGCGCTGCTCAGGTCCGTCAGGGTGATGGAAGACCTTCTGTAGCGATAGAGCCATCAACTGGGTGCCAGTTGCGCGATCGTAGCGGAGCTTTTCGCAGGCTTTGAGAAGGGCGGGGATCTGAGATTTCGAGGTTATACGCGAGAAGAGGTTGCCGAGGACTGCTGCGTCTTCAATCTAAACTCAATTAGAATGAATAGAGAGGGCATGGTGAGGGGGACTTACGGCCATTGAAGCACCCTGGGCGCGGTACGGCTAGAAAGTCCAATGAACATTCCATTCTCATACTGTGCTCCGGACTCGAGACTCACCAACATAGGATGGCACGAATCGCCGATAAGCGCAACTCTTCCTCCAGAATGGGTCCAGGTCTTCAACGGAAGCCGAACCATTAGGCGAGACGTCAAAACCGACGTCACCATCGCTTGCAACTTTCGCAGACTAGCGACCGCATTAGAAAATCTTATTTCAGAGACAAGCGAAAAAAAAAGACAATTACCGCGGGTCCCAACCTTCGTAGGCCTTAAACATTTCGTTGACGTCACCAGGGCTAGACCATGACTCGGTCGCCTCATCATCGGGATGCAACATGACGAGATTGTACTCCTTTTTCCCTCGCTAGTGACCCAGATCAACTCTTGAACACGCCATTATAACAAACTCGGCGACGTACCACACAATACCCAACCACATGCATGTCCGGTCCCATCCACATGGTCGACTCGGGTTATCTACGAACGACCTCAACTCAGGGTCTTTCAATAGACCCTCAGTGCTGATCGTCGCTCTGTATGCCGAATCTCCCGTAGGAGTCGGGGCATCGGGGCCTTGAACCATACACGTCCGAATGATGCTCTTTACTCCATCCGCACCGATGATCATGTCGCCATAAACGACCTCTCCGGACGAGAGGACCACATGCGGAGAGGGTGGATCGGGTGAGACGGAGACGACGCGAGAGTTCACGCGGAGGTTTATGTAAGGCGTCGCAAGGTCACACAAAATTTTGTGAACATCGGCTCGCTGGATAGCGGATGTCAACTTCCAGACATGTGAAACGGGAAATGTGTCAAAAAACTTACGTGGGCGTGGTAATAAGGTGCTCCATATTCTTTTGTCATCTTATCACCAAAGATGTCGAACCCGACGCGTTCGCCATTATCGACTACGAAGCGGCCGCGAGTGAGTAAAGTTTTTGCTCGGAAAATTGGTTAAAAAAAACATACATCTGCGGAAGGAAATAGACTCTGGCATGACCGCATCCGTATCCAATCTTTCTTTAACGCCCCACCGGATGAGAAGCCGGCTTACGTCTGCCAAGACCAGTCAGTCCCCTGTTCTCCGAGGATGTCCGAATTACGTACTGGGTCCAAGCTGGATACCCGCCCCAATTTCGCCCAGCGCCGGGGCGGATTCGAGAAGGGTCACTTTGTGCCCGGCTTTGCCTAAAGTGTACCCTGCAGCGAGACCGGCCAAGCCGCATCCAACGATGATGATGTCGAGTTTGACTGGTGCTTCGCCGGCCGGAGTCTATATGTGGATATTAGTATCCCTGAATCTTGATCGTGGCTATGGGCGACATGAAGGCACTTACGGGATGTGGTTTTGTCGACTTTTCCGCCGCTGGGCCATGTTCTATTGCGGGTGGGCGTGCCTGGAAGAAGTAGACTACCCATGCTTGAATGAGCGATAAGAGTCTTGAAAAGACTGCAATCTAATGACATCGTATGCTTGCTTAGAGTCCGTAAGCTTAAGCATAAGGGAGTCGGCTTACCATTTTTTGATAAAGTATTAAGGCTGTGGAGTGTTGTGCAGTTGACCACGACTAAAGAAGGGGGCGGTAATGCAGTTGAAGGTGGATTGTGTGCACGACTTATAGCGCTTGCTTTCCCGGTATGATTCCTTTCGGAAACGAAATGGAGAGAAGGGTATCGCACTTAAGATAGAACAGATCGAATGGGTTTAACTGGCCTAGATGAACACGACGTCTTTTTTTGGAATGTATATGGTCTGGCGTGTGTTTTGAACATCGAAGCAATGGTCATGTAGTATAAACATGTGCCCCGATTCGAACGCACGAGGCCGGCGCGTGCCATTTCCGGACCGCGGCCGAAACTACTTGATAGTAAAATCCCCAGGTAACGATAAAACCTCACTGGAGAAAAATGCTAACGTACAGAGGATGTTTATTGTGCGAAGGGTAGTTTTTCACCGTGGTCTCGAAAATCAACCGGGGAATGGACCTTGCGGGATATGTCAAGCGAGATGATTGGCGATGAGAATGCATCTGGCTAGGGATTAGAGCTGTCACCGCAAGCTGCGTTGCGTTCTGCTCGCAGTTAGCTGACAAACCAAGCAGTGCGAACTGTGCCTTGTGGGAAACATCAAGATAGTCAAGTAAGGTTACTTAAGTAATAAGATATGACTGGATATGGTCTGCGTGCAGACTCAAAACATCGATCATTGATAGATTGATATGCGAACGCCAGATTATTGTTGATCATTTCCATTTTGGTGTATTGGCACATGTATGCGCAGCGGAATAGGGCGCGGCCGCTATCGCTCCGCAACCATGCGGTAGACTTTGGTAGACCGTGAATGAGAATGCCGCGATGCCAAGATTTGGTCCGGAGGTTCGATATCGCGCTTGTTACATATCTACACTACTTACCACAGCATTAGTCAGTGCCGGACATGATATCTATGCCAACGCCACCTGGATATGCAATTCCTTGGCAAATGGTGTTATACTTCTTGGTCATACTTTCTCCCGGTGCAATTACAACAAGGCTGTACGAGGGCAAATTGAATACTCTGACAGAGCGACGAGTATTAATATTTTGCTACAGTCGCCCACTTGAGTGGTGGACGGTATTAGAGCCTCTGCTTTCCTCATGGACTTGACTCACCAATAAAAAACAAACCCAGTACCGTCGGAGACGGTAGTAGACAATGTGCTTTGTTTGTTCTTGTTTGCTTAATTGGCGGATATTTCCCTCGTTCCGTATCATTCCGAGTTACACATATCCAAAAGGCTTAACGGTTATTGTTTTCTCCTCTCGTATGAAATTGCGGCGGAAATTGACTGAACGGAGATGATGCTTAGAGGCATAAGGTCAGCACTTAGTTCGGAACTGAACGATATTCCGTTGGCGGCCTGACACCGACGTTATCTATTGGCGATTGCACTCCCAAATGAATATCCGATTTCTGTCGTTCGCTTTTGGCAATAAGGCCGTGTCGCATTGGTACGTGCAGCAGATTGGAATGCTCGCCACGTCCAAGTCAATAGCATCTGTATTCCAGGACACTGATAGTCGTTTAGGTTAGACATCACACGTCGTCCCAACTACAGCTTCTACGCTTATACCTTTACCTTTACCTTGTTTTATAGTAGATATTTCTTTTGGAATATCTCGGTATACAAATGGAAGCCAAAAGATAAAGTGTGCCTGCAAACAATTTGATTGTTTCCGGTAGCGGGAAGAGTGCAAGACGAGAGCTGGTGCGGGCGCGTGAGGCAAGGGTCTGAGTCGGATCGGCTTAGAGGCAATCGATGACCAGTGGCGTGGATCAGGGGCTCAAGCAGAGTTTGATCGACATGGCTAGATGAGCGTCGGCTTGCGCCGACCGCGACTTTGCTTGCTTGCGTGATGTAATTGTAAGATATATAGGATAGATCAGAGTGCGTCAGTCATGATTCGCATGTTCTCTTGAACGTGTGTTCACTCAAACATAAATTATCGTTCGCTACACACAACACGACACGGTCGATAAATACGTGGAATACGACATATTTTTGTAGTACAAGCGTACCACTCATCATACGCAGCATTGATTAGTGCAACTTAAGGAAGGACTTGTGCTGAAGTTCGATGATAAGACGGGCAGAAGAAGAGTAGAGTTGGGTGGAGTAAAAGAGAGAGATAAGATAACTAACAGTTCCCACGATTCAACTCAATGCGATCAGGACATGATTACATAATGAAGTCTAATCCTCTTGAACAAGAAAG
Organism: Amanita rubescens; assembly: GCA_015039365.1. NCBI lineage: Eukaryota > Fungi > Basidiomycota > Agaricomycetes > Agaricales > Amanitaceae > Amanita > Amanita rubescens. Next base: position 9,910 of record WION01000686.1, read on the forward strand.
AAGACGGTTGTACTACATCGCGACGCGCGCAGTGTACTATGCCTTCTTAAGCAGGACAACCGTCAACCCACTCAATTCATCACTGAAAAAACTGCTGTCGCCATCGCTACCATTGTAATCTCTTAAACTCAAGAGATTAATCTATGGATCCAAGCTGCCTTTCACTACCCAATAGCTCAACGCATGTCACCCTTCTAGCTCGAATCACCTGATACTTCCTCCAGCCCAAATCCCTGATGCTGACACTTCTTTTCCGGAGTCAAAATCGACGAGATGAGAATTTTCTTCCTCCGTCCTCCCCAGCATCAATCCATCGTGCCTGAACGCCAGGCTACCACCGACGTCTCACTTTTCATTCCGGAAAAGTCTGCATTTTCATCCCTCTTACTGTTACCCTGGATTTTCTTGATGCCGTGCTTCACTCTTGCGCCGTCAACGACTCTCTGGCCCAATTTGATCCAATATGGTATCCCCGTTCGTCCTGAGATGTGCGTAGGTTGTTCCCCGACGATCCAGCCTCAATTAATCTTAACCGAGTGACAACTCTGCATCGCTGCTTAACGTTGTGCCGCCAGTTATTGAAGAATGGGATAAACTAGATCCCGGACATGCTGTGCAGGACTGCCACTCGGAAAGTAGCGTATTGATCGGGTAGTTTCGCTCCTCCAGTGGTGAATGTGATGTCATTTTAAACTGTTCTGGCGCCTCTCTGTTAGGGCCAGAATTCGACTATTGGAATGAACATCAAAATGATTCTTGCATGTATTATTGTAGTTTACAGGCAGACGAGTTGATTATACACATAATTCATCCGATCATCTCGTACGACGGAGAAAAAGAAGGTGCATATTAAATAAATTAAAAGTCAACGTGAAAACTGTGGTTGCATGAGCGTGGAGAGCGTTCCGCAAGTGATAAATGCTCACTTTGAGTTTAATCATGGTGCCGCTTGTGTCGCCTTGAACTTCTGATGATCACCGTTTGCGGGATCGACGGATAGGATTGATACCGATAGTACGGAGATTGACGTGGATCCACACCGGTATTGTAGGGTACACCCATGACGCCGAGTTGGTTGTTAGGGTATCCGGGTGACATGATTAACATTCCGGTACCCGGATCCGCTGAAGTCATGTACGGGCTGTTATAGGCTTGCGTGCCAAAGTATGGTGATACTGGCGTGCCCCATGGACCCGGAAACTGTTGCGCCAGTGAGGTGTACCCTGGGACATATCCCGGTGCATATCCTGTTGTTCCATATTGGGGAAGTGTGGACGCATAAGAGGTACCGTAACCGTAACCGTACCTCCCAGGGGAGGAAGTGTATGTGCAACTTGAAGAACGCCCGCCGTACAGGCTCAGAGGCATCGTTTCACTGCCGTAGTATGTTATCGTGCTGGGTGCTAGTTGCATGGTGATGTCGGCTTTGGACCCGGATGGAGCGCTTTATATGGCAAAATGCTTGCACACCCTTACACAGCAAGGAGGTAGTGCTGTTGACGTCAATGAATTGTTTTGGATATGAGCCACAGCAAAGTCTGCGATAGGTCATGATAGAGATAGAGATAGAGAAAGGCTAAAGCTAATTTGCCAGGTGTGTGAGTCCAGGCGGTGCTAGTGCGGGGAACTTCGGACGCACCGGTCCGATGGGCGAGCACACGTGACGCTGACTTAAGAGTTACTTTAGGGCCGGTACAGGCGCGTCCCGGACGCGGGTCGCGTCATACAAAGTCAGCGCAACCATGTCAGGCGCGAGCTCTCCTTCTTCCGTCCGCTTTCCTTCAGAGTCCATCTCTCTTCCACCAAGTTCGACTGCGCCAAGTTCTCCTGTACACACTAACCACGAGGACGAAAACGAAGGTCAAACTAGCGCAGAAGAAGCTTATGAGCGGGTATTCGACGATGAGGTAAACCTCCAAATAATTTCTGAAATTACCAGTGCAACATGTGCTATTACAGGAAACAGAACGCAGGTTCAAGCGCCTCGAATTCGTGCTTGAGAAAAGTGCTGTTTATTCTAGCTTTCTTAAAGATAGGATGGATGAGGACAAAGCGAAACAGCGAGAGGCAAAAGAAGCTCGCGCTCGTGCCCAAAAGAAAGCACCCACAAAGTCCAGAAAGGGAAAGGGCGGACCGGCTGATGGTAGTCGCAAACGGGCTTGGTCGGCCGAGGCGACGGACGAGGAGGGCGAGGAACTTGGAGATGAGCACGGTCAATCAAAGAGAAGGAAGGGCGACTCTGGCGAAGCTATCCCTCCAACTGGAGGAGAAGAGGAAGAAGACGAACCACCGATATTCGACCAACCCGCATTGATCACTGGTGCTAGATTGAAGAATTACCAACTCGAGGGACTTCAATGGATGGTCTCGCTGGACCAGAACGGTATTTCTGGTATTCTTGGTGCGTATTCCGGTATACCTTGAATTTACCAGGGATCTGACGATTCTGATAGCGGACGAAATGGGTCTGGGAAAGGTATTTATAGGCCAAATCCTAATACTGATACCCCGTGTATCCACTAATATCCCATTATAGACACTTCAAGTCATAGCATTCAGTGCCTATCTACGGGAACGCCAGAACTTTAAACCGTTCCTGATCGTCTGTCCCTTATCCGTCCTACACAATTGGATTGATGAGTATCACAAGTTCGCACCCAAGGTTAATCTCAGCTTTATTGTTTCCCTGAATGTTAGATACTCATCAATTGAATAGATTCCTGTATGCATGTATCACGGTACCCCTGCCGACCGTGCAGAGCTTAGGAGAACAGTGATGCCTCCCCCGGGTACTCCAAAAGCACACCGGTCCAAACCTTCAAATTCGAACTCCAACCAATCCAAATCCAAATCCAAGTCTTCGCGATCCAAATCGAGAAAATCGGCGAAACCCGTCGTCGTAGACGACACTGCCGATGAAGAAGAGGAAGAAAAAGCCGATAACAAGGAAGAAGAAGAGAATTACCTCAAATCCTTCCCCATCGTCATAACAACGTACGAAATAATCATCAGGGATCGCGCGGTGCTTGGACCTTATCAATGGGGCTACATCGTCGTTGACGAAGGTCACAGATTGAAGAATCTCGATTGCAAGCTCATGCGAGAGATTAAAAAGTATCAGAGCGCGGGTCGGATGATTTTGACTGGGACACCGTTGCAGGTGAGCTATCGATCCCCTTTTTGACGGGTTTACCGAGAAGCGGACGTGCAGAACAACCTTTCGGAACTCTGGGCATTGTTGAACTTTGTTTTACCGGATATATTCGACGATTTGGATGCGTTCCAACATTGGTCTGTTGTTTTTTCCTCGCGTTTTCTTTTTCCAAAATACTGATCCGGTTCGGCGTAGGTTTAACCTCCCCATTTTAACCGACCTTCTCGGGTCGCGCTCAACGGAACTGATTGCCTCCTTGCACGCCATCCTGAAACCCTTCTTGCTCCGTCGAATGAAATGCGACGTAGAAATGCGGTTGCCGCCAAAGAAGGAGTATGTCATTTATGCACCGTTAACGGTGAGACAGAAGGAGGCGTATGAATGCGTGCTCGAGGGACGTATAAAGGAGTGGTTGATGAACGGCGGCGCGGGTAGTAGGAACGGTGTCATGGGCAGTGCGAAGGTTAAGGAGGAAGTAAAGGAGAAAGTAGGCAAGGAGAAGCATGGCGACAAGAGAAAATTGAGGAGTGATAAAAAAGGGAGCAGGAAGAATTATGCAAAAGTGGATGGGGACGATGATGATTATTTCGAAATGTTGGAAAGGGGGGAGTTGGACGACGACCGCGATAGTGCGCGCGAATCGACTGCGGCAGAGTTGGGGAAAGACTATTTATACAAGTCTACACGTACGTTCTTTGATTCCTATTTCATGCCAGAGGTATTGATGCATTTTTCCGCGCAGTAAAACAAGTCCACAATATGCGGTTACAAAACACCGTCATGCAACTGCGCAAAGTCTGTTCTCATCCTTTCTTATTCGACTGGCCGCTGGATCCCAAGACGAAAGAACCGATTTTGGGACGGGAGTTGGTTAACGCTAGTGGGAAGATGATGGTGTTGAATCGGCTGTTGAGGGAGCTACTCAAGCGTGGTCACAAGGTCTTGATTTTCAGTCAGTTCACGACTATGTTGGACATTATTGAGGTATGCGGCGTATTCTCCTGCTCCCGCTCCTACTCCTAATGACTCTGATTCTTCCAGGATTGGGCAACAGACTGTATGCGCTGGGACGTGTGTAGAATAGACGGCTCCACCTCTCCAGAAGAGAGAAGAGCAGAAATGGGCCGATTTCAAGATAAGAATGGTCCTTCCGTGTTCTTGTTGAGCACCCGCGCGGGAGGGCTAGGAATCAACTTGACCGCGGCTGATACCGTTGTGTTTTATGACCAAGATTGGGTTAGTACTTCGTCCGAATCTGGCGGAAGAGTGGCTGACTAGCCCGTTTGTTTTTGCAGAATCCTCAGATGGACGCGCAAGCACAGGATAGGGCGCATAGAATCGGACAAACGAGGCCTGTTTTGGTGTTTAGACTTGTAAGCGCGCATACGATCGAGACCAAGATTATGCAGCGCGCGACGGAAAAGAGAAAGCTGGAGGCGTTGGTCATCGCCAAGGGTGAGTGCCTTTCCCGAGCCGTTCGTCCTGTCACTGACCTTGGTACGTCTACAGGGAAATTCAAGAAACCTGCCGCCACAGCCGGCACTAAAGGCGGTGCCAAGACGTTGGCTGAAATGGCAGCTGCTCTCCTCAAACTCGAAGCTGATAAGATCGAGGTTGTACCTCCCCGTGCTGAAGGAGACGAGAGCAGGTATCAAGTGTTGAGTGACGACGAGTTGAATATGCTCCTGGATCGGAGCCCTGAAGTGTTTGTTGAGCGTAGGAGGGGATGGACGAACATAGGTGAGCAGGTGCAGATGGAAATGGATATGCAAAAGAAGGAAGTGGAGGGAGCAGAGGGGGAAGTGGAGAGAGTGATTGGTGTGGATGGGAAGAAGGCTGCGTTTACTGTGTTTGAGGCTCCAACAGGTGATGGGAACGTCAATGATGCACTTGCGAAGATGTTGGGTGGGGATGATTAAGGATTTGTTAGATATACATACATATATCCTTGTAGATAATAGATACTATTGCTGTAAAATATTGTTAATAATAGGGACTTGCAGTGAGACAAAACATTGAAAGCATCATTGGTAGCCAAATGTTACTACATACATATCAATTCCTTGCTCATCCATGCTCATCTAGCCCACCCTCAACAATTGCCTCAATTTTGTTGAAACATGCAACTGAGAGTGAGAGCACAAGAATAATGAGAACACAATGGACATTGTTCTTTGCAAATAACTGGTTGCACTGACCAGTTGCAACTGTTCTTTCACTGGTTTTTGTTTTTTCCAAAATTAGACAACACCAGACCAGTCTTGTTACAAACATGGTACAGACTCCTACATTATGCATCAGCAACCCTGCAAAAAAACTTGTGCAAACTTGTGCAGTCTTGTGAACTTATTGACTTATCTGCCATCAAACTTATGGTAAATTTGGTAATTGTAAACTTATCAACTTATCTGCAATCAAACTTATGGCACTTATCAATATGTAAACTCAACAACAATTGCAATGTTAATCTTGAGCACATTTGTAATTGTAAACCCATTGTCTGATGATGACTTATGATGACTGAAATGAACTTGAAAGGATAATCATGATTACCTGGATGCAACTTCTAGACTTACAGATTTAATTATATTTTAATGACCATGTCTAGTTGACACTTACTATGTCTTGACATCTGACATTCTTCAACACCCCTAACCAACTGTTCCTAGCATCTGATATACTTGAATACCCCTGACCAACTTGCCCAAATATCTGGTGATCATCTATATCCCTGACCTGGGTCACCTTATTCTCTTACACAAGTTCATAAGTTTTTTTGCAGGGTTGCTGATGTGATTACATAATACATCAGACATGCTTACTTTTTTGTCTATGAGTACTCCTTACACTGCCCCCATTATGTTCACCACATACGGTGATACGCAGCAAGCGCACTCAACCACTAACCAAACCCAACAAACACCTGAAGTGCAGTGGCACCCTCTTAGTGTAGGGAACCGAAGGTAAAAGAAGGGATCAAAGAGGATTGAACAATGGTCGAAGTTCGCTTTTGTTTTGCGAGTCCAGGAGACTTCTCAGATGCCTCGTAAGGTAGTATTTGATCGAATAAGCAGTAGAGGATGAGTGTGGCAAGGAGGGAAACCTAAGATAACTGAAATCGCAGCTAAATGAAGAAACTCGAACTTCTGGATTGCAGTGAATCGCAGAAAGAACTAAAAACTGCAGTAAGACGCAATTGCAGGACTCTAAGGACACAACTCTGGATGCAGTGAACTCAAGACTAGCTTCTAATTCCGACTCTGAGGGAAGGGGGAAGGGGAAATCTATTTTTCTGTCTATCTAAGACAGAATATATATGATAGTTATTTTTAGTTAGGCTAAAGGAAAAGGGAACAGAATAGGTAGCTAAGTAAGCATTGTGCCGACAAGCACGTGCCGATATTCTATATAGAGAAGGGATCCTGTGAGTGCAAAGTAAAAGAAATCGAAAAGAAACAAAATAAACAAAATTCTATACAGCAACAGCGGTGCTGACGTTAAGCTCCGAGCAGTGGACTCGATGATAGTCTGGAATGACGATTGACACTTGACGATACTTGGGCGCTGAGTGGAAAGCGAGACGATGCTGAAATACGGGGGAAATGAACCTTATCGAAGGTGACAGAACTTCTTTTAGGCTCGGATGTATTCGTTCTGGAGTCGTTCTACCTCTGGATGATTAAGTAAATCACGCAGGATGTTGACAACATGCCAGGTAGTCAGGCAAGGGTAGATACAGGGTGCCGGGACAAGCTGGGGGAATATGTCTCCTTTTCTGGTCATGAGGAGGTAGTGGGTGTGGCATTGGTCGATAATGATATAAGGGCCGCCGTGGTCAATCTCCAGTCCTCATCCTGCGATGTGTGGCCTATGGACAACCCTATGAACTAGCTGTCCGCACCCTAGGTAGATGGTGCTCTGGTTGCCTTGCTCAAGACCGAAATACTCGACGCGATTGATAAGGTCGAGCTTGAATCCGTTTCTTCGCCGATCCTCTACGCTCTGCTCTGGCTCATCCATCCATCTCCTATGCCTTATCTCGTTGCCAGTACATGGGGTGACTGTAGCGTGAAACTCTCCTCCTACAAGCGGGGACGCCGAAAGCCGTCTAGATTGACCGAATATAGTGCCTAGCAAGTGATACCAGTCGCCGCTGTAACAAGCCAATTCCGGCTACATTGGAACCGATCTCCGAAACCTTCTGAAGCTCCCCGAAGCACTCCGAGCCTATGCTCGATCCCGGAGGATGATTGTTTGTGTTCGGATGCATGCACAGACCCTCGGACTCGGTGCAGGATTCATCACATGGTCACCTCATGCCTCCGTAGTATATATACCATTGTGTATGTAGTTGTAGTTAGCGAATTATCACCCCATTACTGCTCCGAGTTTGATTCCTTCGGTTCCCTTCATTCCTCGGTGCTTTGGACACCTTCCACTCATTCACCTTTGCCTTCGGCACTCTCTCTGCCTCCGAGGCACCCCCAGGACTGACCTCCAAAGCCCCTTTGGCTGAATGCACTTCCGCATCAGCCTTGTTCTGATCGTTTCACCGCGCCTCCTGTTAAACGAGGGGTTGATGCTCCCATAGGGATATGCTGGGTCTTGCAAGCTGCGTATCGGCGCATTGTCTCCTTCTCGGAAAAGGGGATACTTGGGTGGAGGCGTCAAAAGCCACTCAATAAGAGGCCACACTCTATCACCATTCTCCTGGATCACATCGTTAGCTGAGAGTGCTGAGGAATTCATCTGGGAAGAAGGGGAAAGCGTCAAGAGAAACACTATTCAATCCGAGTCCTCTTTTTCCATGCTGTGTGATTCCGAGGTTGCCAAGGATGATTGCTGATGCGCCTTTTGATGCTCCTTGCTGATCCTGCCTCGGATGAGTCATGGTCCACAAGTCCATGTGATCCGAATGCTCCAAAATGCCTAAGGCCTAAGACTTGAATCTAATCAAACCTGTTGCTCTTCTTTTGAGTTTGTTCTTTCTTTCCAGCTTCGGTCCGCTTCGGCAATCGTCCTATCGCTTCGGTAGGTCTTCCTTTATGTGCATTTTCTCCGTCCAGCCGCTCCTCCAGTCCATCAACGGACTACCTCATTCCCTTGCTATACCCATTCTGCTTCCCCTATGCCCAACTCCTTGTCCACACACATATGATCCCCTATGCCCCTTTGTTTTGTCTACCTTTGTTATTGCCCTTGTTCCACTTATGACACAGCTGTGTTTCCCAGTATGTATTTAAACCGACCAGACCAAGACTTGTCATGATCATGTCAATCTCCACCTACAATGTGTCCATGCTAGGAGCATTTGACAAAGTAGACTAAGTCCAATGGACAAGCCAAACAAAGGTGAACAAATAAGCTAAGTAATAAGATGACTAGAAGAAGTCTTTTACTTGAGAGCGATAATGAATGGAGTATGAACAACATTCTTAGGTGAGACGAGGTGATAATGGGTTGACAACTAGAGAGTTTGTATTGGACAACTAAGTTGAACTTAGGGTTCGACCGTGACTCTACTAGTACAGTCCTTCAACTGGATCTTAAAACTCTAGTGGAGATTGCCAAAGATTTAAGAGAATCTCTCTTTGGAAATGTTTGGTGCTCTTCCTCTGGCTCTCTTTGGCAATGTTTGAAAAGCATCAAAAAGCATTGAAATTGTTGCTATTGAGCTAGGACTGTCATAAGTGCCTTGTTATTGCATTGTAGTCATTGGGAGCATGTTGGGAATGTGTTGAGAACATGTAGAAGGTGTTGGGACAAGTGCTGGATGTCATATGAGGCTTCTAGAGCTGTGCCAAAGAGATAGTAAAGAGAATGTAAAGAGATTGCCAAATAGAGGTCACATCACATGTCACCACATCTTTCTCCATACACAAAACTACATCCCTTGATAGTAATCTCAGGCTTTGCTCTTCTACACCATTTCATTCATGAAGGGATCATCAGTTCATAAACTATTTATTAATATTAATAGGGAATGGCAGGGGTATACCCTCAATGATCCCTATTTATTACTGTCTAACAGAGCACAACTATGTATGGCCCAACAGTGTTTGTGTTACGAACTCGTTAATCTCAACCTAAGTTGCAACGGCAACTCTAGTCACGATTACAAGTCTTAAGTCAAACGTTAAGATTATAAGTTCAATACTAAGTCAAGACGTTGACTTAGGATCTGAGGACGATTGTGGTAGATGAGTTAAGAGTACGGTTATATTGCCAGACGACAATAAACAGCTAAGTCGAACTTAGGGTTCGACTCTAGAATACATGAGGTACTTATACTAGCAAGTACAAAGAGACGTACTAATTAATGAATAAAGGTAAGTACGAATGTAAGTATAAGGACGGCGTCATATGTGGAACAAGGGATGGTATATGTAAGTAAACGAGTTAGTCCGTATGGATCGAGCATAAGGGATGAGACGGATAAGGTATGCATAAAGAAAATGAACATGTCCGACGTATCATGTAAGCATAATGCGGGAGTCCGTACCGTGTTGTAACAGTTTGATGTTTTGAGTTGTGGTTGGATCCTACACACAAATCTGAAGCAAGGTTGGTGCTGATGCAGGTGGCACTTCCCAATCAGTATTGTTGCCAGAGTTTCCCAGATTTGTATTTTATCATTTATGTAGAAAGAGTGGTAGAGGGCATGATAGAAAAAAAAGCTAGTATGTCACCAGAGATTGTTGGGGCTTCTAGAGTGCCTGTATGTGCCAGCCAGGACTTTGGCATGGTGGGTTGTTGTCTGTGTCCAGTTCTTGACTTTGTAGGCAGAGGTACATACATATATGTACATATGGCTGTGTATGGTTCAGTGTGGCAGTCCACATCTCAGCTGGCCCCCTTGAGATATATTTTTATGTGGATTATATAATCCAGGATGTGCCACAGTTTAATGGGAACAAGAATGGAGAGAGGTTTCAGGTTATAAAACCTAGACCTTTGTTTCACTATGGCCTCAGGGTCATGAATGGGTTATGATAGACCATGAATTGGTCATAATTGCATTTCAGGTGTTCTTAATGGTGAATCACCATTGCTCATTATCAATAATGACTGTTCATGATAAATTACAAGATTTTTGGAAATTTAGTGATTCATGACTGACTCATATTCATGAAAATTCACCAAGAAGCATCATGAATCACTAGTGATCATCACAGTTCTTGATGCATTGTCCTGAAATGATGGTAATTGATGATCAGTGATGAGCATGCATCACTTATTTTTGTCCAATTTTGTGGAGCAAAAGTCTTTCACTGGTTTTTTTTTGTTTTTCCCAAAATTAGGCAACTGCAACCAATGGTCTGGTTGTTGACCAGTCCAGTCTTGGTTTTTTTTGGTCCTTCAACTGGATCTTAAAACTCTAGTGGTACAAGAGCATTCACTGTAGGCACATGACAGTGGACACATACAATATTAAGAAGTGACACAGTAGGCTGCATGCTGTACTGCAAAGGGGGTGTGAGGCATGGAACTATGTGTTGTTGCTACCAAATCATTGGGTTTTAACAGGAGCATTCCCACAGTATGAGCTTGCCAGCATAAGACTGAAGCCCTTCATTTTGTTACAAACGTACGTCATGGCCTATCTTTATCTTATCTTATCATCTATGTCATCCCTCCTATGTCATTATTTGCATATGCGTTCCTTCCGGAACATTCATCGTTTATCATATGCCAATTACCTTTATCACATGTATGTCGTTTTCACATGTTAACCGTTTCATTATCACATGCAACCGTTTTCATTATCACATGCATATATACTTACCATATTTGCGTATGTACTTTGTACTATATAAATCACGCAAATATACGACTAGACCTCAGTCTAGTTTTTAACAGTCAAAATCTGTCTCATTATCGTCTAAGCTCCCTTGAGGACTTATCCGATAACACTCTTATTCTTTGAACGTTCTTAAGTGCCGGAACTCCCTTGAGGAACCTACGGTACCTGATAGGCTTGACTTATCAGTGAACGAACAAACGTAACAATAAAACTAGACTCCTCTCCGAGCACGATAGCTTTAACGCTCTCACCTCCGTCATTCACCATTGCTCCACGACAATCTAAAAGTACCCTCCGAATAACGCAAACGAAACCCCTTGACCATCTCTATTATCTCGACGAACATTCCATTCATTGGGATAAACGAGAAAACGGCTGGTGTTATACCGCTTCAGGAAAACCCGTACCAGGTCACCAGTTTTGGGTAAACAAAAACTTGGAAGACCACCAAATCAATCCTTCCCGTTCGAAGGAGGATTATATCTAAACGAACGCAAACTTGCCTGTTCACGAAGGAAGTAACGTTGGTACGCCACTGAATCGGAAACAGGAGAAGAATCGTACTATATTAGAGACGAATACTTCGAAGGAGAACCCTTCATAGGAGGAAAAGAGGAGTTAACACGAACTGCGTTACAACGTTGGAAGAAAGCGAACGAACCAGAAACCTTAACCACTAGCCAAGAAACTCCCATTGCATCACCACACGTTCATTACAGAGAAAGCGCTGAACCGTCAGGAGAGTCTGATAAAGAAGACAATAAAGATCCCTTCTCTGAACAAGAGAAAGAAGAAGAATCCCAGGATAAACTTGAATATGCACCTGGAACTGAAGACGTTGTTATACCCACAGTAGAACAACGAGTTGAAGACGAAACCTCAGCTCAACTCATCGCTTCCTTATCCCTTGCAACCGAATCAAAACTCGAAGCTACACGACCCGCACCATCACCCCCTGTCGTATTTCCATACTTGTTTGCCCCACCAATCAACCCATTTCCTTCTAGAAAAGGAAAAGAACGAGATATGAGTGGATCAGGACCCCGGACCGAACCAAGGTCAGATCTACCGAAGATCAAACCTCCTAAACCGTTCAAAGGAGATCGAAAATATCTCAATCCGTTCATAGCGAAAGCCGAATTATTCATGAAAATGAATAAAATGACGGATGCCCAAGATAAGATACAGTTCATTATGTATCATATTGATGGCAACGCTCAACAATGGCGCGACAACAAAATAACCGAATATGACGCCGAAACGACAAAATACGCCAACTATGACGCTTTTATTAAAGAACTGAAAGAGGATTGGGGACAAGTAGACGAAGCAGGACTAGCCATGCACAGATTACTCACATGGAGAAAACTCCCAAAGCAATCAATTAATCAATATATTGCGCGCGTCGATCGAGATATCAATTTAGCCAAAATCACTGATGATACGACAAAATGTCATCTCCTAGTTTTGGGATTACCAAACACATTACGAGAAAAACTACGACTAGGAGGTGCCCCGACAACCTATAAATCATTACGAACTCGTATCCTTGATATAGAAGTGGCGAACACTCTATTCTCCACTTTTGGCCAAGTTAAAGAATTTGATGATAAAATGGAAGTCGACGAGGCCATATTGGAATTAAACCAACAAGCACGACGAATGCAGATTGCAGAAACCTCCATGGATTGGGTAAAAACTGCTGTATGTTATGGATGTGGAAAAACAGGACACTTAATCTCGGATTGCCCTAATCCCAAAAAGAAACGACAAAATCTTGGGAATAAACGAGGAAGGACAAATCCTAGAGGACAGTTTCGAGGAAAACCACGTGGACGAAATAGTAACCGCGACAAAGGAAAGGGAAAAGGAAAACGAATTAGAGCACTGGATGCAGATAGCGGTGAAGACAACAGTGGATCGTCAAGAGAAGGATCTGACAGTGACAACGACGAAGACCAGAGAATCGCCGTCATAAGAGAAATGGCGAAAACATTACCACGTAGCGCCCGCCGAAAATTGAACAAAAAGGGTTTTTAGAACGAGACGACGATGAATCAGCGTCCGTCGTCTCTGAAGACGAACAACTATGTATAAATGGTGTAACAGTATCTTCTATATCCAGAAATAAAATCACCATTCCCATTACCAAATGTTCGAATCTGAAAACTGCTGAAACCAAAGCCCTTATCGACTCAGGCGCACAAGGAAAATTTGTTGATAGCTCACTCGTCAATTGGAACGAAATCACTCGCTTAAAGAAACCCATCCCAGTGCGAAATGTGGACGGAACAAATAACAAGTCTGGAGATATACGGTATAAAATCCAGATAAGCTACAACATTGAAAACAACCGGTTTAAAGACTGGTTCTATGTCACACGACTAGGCGATCAACGACTGATACTAGGATTACCTTGGCTCCGAGAAATCAACCCCAGAATAGATTGGTCTGAAGGAACAGTTAGATTCCCCGATGATAGGAAGATCGATCCGGAAGAAGAAACTACGTTTGATTATGATGAAGAAACCGAAATGTACCTTCGGTATATCCAAAAAGAAGAAGAATTGAACGCAGATGAGGACGAAGATCTCGAGACTGATCACCTTTGGATCCAAGCGAAAACATCAGCGTCTCAAGCGCTCGCACATGAACACGAAGATAAATCTACGAAAGTAGAATTACCCCCTGAATATGACAAATGGAGAAAAGTTTTTGATAAACAGACGTCAGAACGATTTCCCATCTCACGACAATGGGATCATGCGATAGATCTGAAAGAAGGGTTTAAACCTAAAGTGGCAAAGAATTATCCGTTATCAATCCACGAGGAACAGCTAATGAATAAATGGGTCGACGAACAGCTCAAAAAAGGTTATATTCGACCGTCACAATCCCCGCAGGCATCTCCTTTCTTTTACGTTGCAAAGAAAGAAAAAGGAGAGTTGAGACCCTGCCAAGATTACCGATACATCAATAGCTGGACGAAACGGAATGCCTATCCCCTTCCTTTAGTATCCGACTTATTATTAAAACTAAGAAAAGTGAAATACTTCTCCAAATTAGACCTCCGATGGGGTTACAATAATGTGCGAATAAAGAAAGGCGACGAATGGAAGGCCGCATTCACAACGAACCGTGGTCTCTTCGAGCCTACCGTAATGCTCTTTGGATTATGCAATTCACCGTCAACATTTCAAACGATGATGAACGAATACTTCCGTGACATGATAGCCGAAGGATGGCTAGTTGTCTACATTGACGACATGTTGATATATGGAGCGAACGAGGAAGAAACGAGGGAGCGCACTAAGCAAGTCTTGCAACGGCTAAAAGAAAACGATCTATTCCTGAAACTGGAAAAATGTAAATTCGTCGCCAAGGAAGTGGAATTCCTTGGGATGATCGTCAAAGAAGGAAAGATCATGATGGACCCCGTAAAACTCACTGGAATCAGCAAATGGCCTGAACCAAAAACTG
>WION01000687.1:0-24300 GCA_015039365.1 Amanita rubescens
GCGGCTAGCAAATGTGAGAAAAGTTGAAAACCTGACCGTTATTCCTGCATCTAACACTACTGGCCAGATCTGAGGGGCAAGTTCAACGCCATCCACCGGGAGCACTCACCTAATCCACGCAAATTCTATGCCTTTTGTACATCTGTAACTGATACGACTACAACGTCCGGCATCATTGCCAGCGGTACGTTCCCTCTCCTTTCTTCCTTGAAACGAAAATAGTCCTTATCGATGCTATTTGACAGTTCGCGACATGGTCGTTAGACGAAACTTAAAACAATCAAAAATGATGTAAATGCCTCGGTCTTTCTGCACTCGGTACTACATCGCCCATCTATTGCTAAATCTGAACTACACTATGGGACTCTGGAATATTTACCAGCGACGATTTCGGTATGACACGATGATTGATTACGATTCGATCTACCTGTATTCATTCAATCGGCACCTCTTTCCCCCTATTTTTCGCATATAAATCCACTATATACATTAGCATATAGAGTTGTTGTTTGATACAAGTCGTACTTTTATGTTTGTATTATCTTTGTATCTTTAACGTTATCTATACTGACTTGCGATACAGTAGTCGAGTTATGGTCAGGACTGACAACGTTTACATGTCCAAGCTTATGCCAGGCGACTGCACTACCGCCCTCTTGTTATGATATGGACCTAGAAACCGGGGCCGATATGAATTTGAACATAGCATGGCCTCATTAATTGTAGCACCAACTCGATCGGTGGCTGTGGCTTTATTATTGGGCGGCCCATAATTCCGCCGAGACCATCAGACTCCTACCCAGTCCCTCGGTGCTGCGCTTGACGAGCTTAAGTAAGCGTTAACGCACCGGAGGGACTGGCTTTTAACACATGTAAACAAAAGGTCTGCAATGCCGAGCGTCACACGTCGATCACATTCATTTGTCTTATCTTTGCATTCGTGTACGCTCCATACAGCTTAGTAGTGATGTATAATTGTGATGAGGTTAGGAATGTTGTTGCTTCCATGCTCGTCTAGTTAAAGCTGGCCAGGGTGAGATTCGTCTATATATAAAACCTGTGATGTATAGTTACAATTGGCTGTTTGGCTGAATGGTTGTTATGATGGTTTGTTTTTGCATGGCTTGGGGTTCAAATCCGGGCAGGCTCACCTTTTTATGCCTTCAGCATTAGCCACCATAAGTCTCTGTGGCATTTTATTTGCATCTACGAGCATAGCACATAGTGACTATCTGTCTCATATAGAAAAAATGTGGTTGGTGCTGGAATTGAACCCTCAACCATACAAAAATAATTGAGAGTTTAACCACTCAGCCACAGAGGCAATTAAATTATGTATTCAAATGTATTACATATAGGACAATCTTGCTCCCCCAGCCCAAAAACCAGGCAATGTAGGGGAATAACAATATGTGATTTACTCAAGTCCTTTGACAATGCATGTAGAGAATACATAAAGTCGAGGAAGAATATTTCAGCATTAGTTAAGCGACGAGGTCACGTCACGTCGTGCCGAGCGTTTTGTTTACATGTGTTAAAAGCCAGTCCCTCCGGTGCGTTAACGCTTACTTAAGCTCGTCAAGCGCAGCACCGAGGGACTGGGTAGGAGTCTGCGAGACCATGTGTTTTTGATCCATCACGGTAGACATCGACGTTGATCCTGCACTATACTCAACTTCGCGTTGGAATGTATAGAAGATGATAAATTTGATCAAATTGAATTGGAAGAACAGTTTCGATGAAGGCTCACCGTTGTGCGGCTCGGGTATTCTGGCAGCGATAGCTACCGGATTTGAAACTGAAATTTAAGCCGAACATACTTGAGTCTGCTCTAGCCTACGCTACCTCGGATAATGCGTGAATTGATTATACTCGAGTCGGACGGCCAAACTTCATTGGAGCGAAGCCGATCCAGCACAACTACTAGTTCCTCGAGCGGCACCATATTGGACTTTGGTGATGCCGCAAATATGAGCCACTCATTGTAAATTCGACTCTCACAACGGCCCATTTCCCCCCTTTCGCTCACTTCGATCTCGTGACTCTGAGATTGGAATTTTTATACAAAAAATTCTAAACTAAATGTACCCTAGGTTCAAGCAGCCAAGTCCTCGCAATACTCTTGCAGTAGCCCACGATAGCACGACAATCAAAGGGATGGAGTCAATCGCTCGAGCAACGAGCCATTGATATAAACTTGAGCAAAGGATGGCCAACTACGCATCACTTCCAAGACCTCATCGGGGAACTTTCCCTCCAAGGTCAACCAGATCACAAACTTCTCGAGCGGCGCAATGTCGTGGCTCGGAAGGGACAATCCCTTCCCTCGAGCATCGAAAAGGCGAGAAGTTGCGGTCACTATTTCCTCTACAAGATTTCCTTGAATAATACATGTCCGAACCTGCAATACCTGCATTTTGGGCATGTAGATGCAGCCCTCAAGTCCTGTAATATCCTGTATTACATCGAGGGCTCGTCTTGGGTAAGTAATAGAGAGCTCTTCGACGCTGGCCAGTGCTTTCATTACTATGCGCATCTCCTTCGCTCTACAATTATCAAGTACCAATCGGCGAATGTGACAAGATGAACGTTGAATTAAAGACGTTATTTCTCTTTCGTAGGGCTGATCATCGTGCAACCAATCGTAGGCGAGATCAGTGCACCCGTCTATGTGAAGATGTTCCAGTAAAGGCGCAGTGAACCAGGAGAACATCATGGCAAAGGCTAAGGAGATTTCGAGAAGCCGAAGGCCAGGAAGGCGTACAATGGGAAGTGGGGGATGGTGCCTTGATATGCGGCCGAAGGTTGTGATGATGCGTAACTCTTCGATATTTTCTAACTGAGATAGAACTCCCCACGGATTATTGCTGTCCTTGTCGAACTCTTTGCAGGATGTTTCAAGTTTGAGCTTCGTCAATTGTGCCCATGGAAACTGCCATGTTGCCGCATATCTCGGGTTGGATAGATCAAGTTCAGTTAGGTGCGGCGCGATTTGGATTGGGTTATAGTGCTCCGGGGCTAGGGAATGGGGTATGGATATCCTGAGGGACTCAAGGCTCGACATGTACCCTCTGTATTTGAGTCCGTCCAAGACTAGCTTTGCTCCATCTCCCAGCTTCAAATCGGCCTTTCTCCATCGCTTCGAGCACGATAATAGCGTTCCCCAAACTTTTTTAGGAAATGTTCGGAAGTCTGAATACGGCAGGGACACCGTGACGTCTATGGTGAGAGGCTGCTGTCCAGATCGTTCGAGGTATAAGGTCGCGCGGCGGTTCATTTCAACAAAATGAGGGGATCTGACTCGCCAATCGGCAGGCTCTAGGGCAAAAGAGGTCCACAAATGCGTGTGGGACAGAAATATCCCTCTCCAACGCCTGCAAACCTGTCCAACGGCCCACGGAAACTCGTGAAAGTGAGATTTGTTATTTAAATCATGGAGAGCGATAGGTTCATCGCAAAGAAGATGAAAGATGTCCTGTAAAATTTCCGTTGGTACTTCGGAACTCATTTTGGCAGTATGCAGAGAGTTCGCAGCACGTGGCTCCTCGACACGGAGCGTTCCACGACCAACCCAACGATTCTAGAAAGTTGGTGGAGGAGGAGCAATCAACATGTGTACGCTTGTTTGCATTGTTTATGGTTAACGCATCAGAGTCTTCCGCCTCGCCACCAGCCCTGGCAGTGGCACTTTGTTACTCCGAATTGGACACGAATGCGAGATCACTGGTGACACCGGTGATCACCACCGTTCAATGATGATCATTAGTGATCAGCGCAACGTAGCACAACGCATCAACATTATAATCAAAGTGTCTCAACTCTTACAAGTGTCGAGCAGCCCAACGAAGAAAACTCGCTTGCTCGTCTTGCTTGGGAACGTCTAGGAGATCTCTACAGCTACTTCAACTCTTGCTTTCTCCCTCGAGTCCGAACTTGGGCCGTCAACCTTTGCTACCATCGATCCCCCGTACTTCCACTCATTCTCGTCCGAGTCGTACGGCTGGCACTTCTGACACTTCTCGCGTATTCTATTCTGCTTATGCCTGCTTGTTTGAGGAAAGGGAAGAGGAGAAGGGTGACAACGAAGGTGAAAGAGAATAGTATTGACAAAGAAGTGATTGAAGGCATGTAGATTTAAACAGTTTAATATAAACAAATTGGGCGCAAGGTCCATGTCGGCACTTCAGCGACGACCACTAGTACATATCCAGCACGTGTAATAAAGAAAAAAGACAGGTAATATACACTTTCAAAGTTGCAGCGCTGGCCCGTAGCTCCCTGTGTAACGAAACAATTAACATGACATGGCGAGAAAATGACACACATACATATTCTTGCTTGCCAGTCCCCGCTTCCCGTAGCGAGCAGTCCTCCCATCGGACTCAGATCAACGGAAATGACCGAGTTTTTGTGACCTTGAAGCTTACACTGCACTGCTGCCGATCTAGCATCCCAGAACAAGACTTCGCGGTCTTTGGAACCTGAGACGACCCATTGTCCGTCGTGCGAAACGGCGACGGAAAGGACATAATCCTGCAGTCGCCGGATCAGCTTATGAAGTAAACAAAAAGGTGAGGCGTACCTCATGTCCAGTGAAGTTCATCGTGCACGGGCTTCCAGGATCAGTTGCACTGTTGCCGCCTCCAGGGCCATCCTTTCTTGTGGCGTTGGATACGTTCAACCCGCTTAGATCCCAGAACTTCAAGGTTTTGTCCAAGCTTCCGCTGACAAGACCTTTCCCGTCAGGAGTGAATGCGACACTGTACACACTATTTGTGTGCCCCCGAAGCCGCTCAACGTAAACACCCGTCGCCACGTCCCATATCCGGACGACGGTGTCTAGAGAGCCCGCAGCAACAAATTGACCATTGGGGGAAATGGCGACGGAGGTAACTGCAGCGTCGCTGTTGAGTGAGACCTTGACATAATCGACGGTTATCATACTGCAAAAGACGGGAACAAGATCCCACTTTGGCTGGAGCATCCTCATTGTCCACGTCCCATATTCTGACCGTCTGATCGGCCGATCCAGATACGATCAGACGTCCATCGAGGGAAAAGTTCAACGAATAAATCTCCTGTTGGTGTCCATCGAGCACGCGGAGGACCCGTTTCTTCGCGATGTCCCAGATCTGTGCCATTCCAAGTTGAGTATTTGTTAGTGGCACAGGTTAACGATGCATACCCTGATTTGCTTATCATCCGCACCAGTAGCCAGAAGTTTGCCATCTGGGCTGAAACACACGCCCCGAATATATATGTCTTCGACAGATTCGTGTGTCAAAACGCTGCGAGATGATTTCACTAAAAATCGAACAATGCGAGGATGTGGCTCACCACATCTTGGCGCCCGTCTTGGTATCGTAGATCTGCGCGGTCCTATTACATCCCGTGGCGAGGTACTTGCCATCCGGTGAAAACCTAACGCAACACACGACGCTGCAAGACCATCAAACGTACTAAGAAAGCTCGGCCCGGGAATACACACCTCTCGTGCATTAACCCATGCACCAGTTGGACATCCAGCGCTTTCTCGACCTTTCGATCGAAAACAACTCGCCAATCGGGATCCCTCTCGTATTCCGGTGGTATTGCATGGATATCCATAGTGTTCCTGAGAAACCCGCCGCGTATCACCCGCAACCTTATAATGGCTTTTTCCCATCCTAAATTCCCATGAAATCATGAGGTACCTTTTTTCGCTGAATCCTGATCGCGAGAGCGATTCGCAACACACTATGCGAGTAAACCACTGCCTTTCGGACGACCTAAGGAAAGTTGAATATTCTACAAAGTTACACGCGCGGGCCACGGCGATACTAACTGCTAATAGTATTTCTCAAACCACTCACTGAGTTTGAACCCTAGTATAATCGAGGCCGATCCCCGCTTTTTTGAGCATTTTAGTCGCCAAGTCGCTCTAACTTCGCATTCGAGATTACAGGGATTACGTCCGCCACTCGTAAATGTCTGTCTGAAACTTGTCGGGTGCATATTCTCAATAAGATGCCTCCCCGGAGGCATTTTTCGCGGAAAGTTGCGGTGCGTGGTTCTGACTTCCAATGGGGCCTTCACTTTCCCAGCATGTCCTTTCATTTTAACAATGGAAGACTGGTATGAGATAACTGCATCTCGCTAACCGCTAGGACCAATTAGTCGGGTGGATTCAAGAAGGCTGTCAGTTAACAATACTGCCGATATACATCATCAAGAATCGAACAAGAATATCCGTCTGTGTATAGATACATAACGAATTCGTCTTACTATTGATATCTCTGGCATCTCACGGATCTTCGATATCGGCTTACGGAACTTCGTTGAAACGAAGGACGACGTCAACATAGGGTCATTTACAGTTGAGTTGTAATGTTTGCTAAGTAAGAATGCTAACCGCTGCGCGATCTCAAGTCCTGTCAGAAACACAATTCTATACGACACTCCATCAGCAACGAGGTCATGGGGTCCCCCGCATTCAATTGCAACTGCCGTCGAAATCCCCACAAGTTGTTCCTAAGGTATTACAGGTGTAGATATGACCAGTCCAGCAATTGATGTCGATATTTGGGTTGCCGCAGAATGTATACCCTGCTGACTGCCCGGATGGGCATCTGCAGTTGGAATCTGTGCACGACTAGTACGACCGCATTATTAGAAGCTCAAATCGCGAGCATGGGATTGTCATTTCTTACAGCTTCACGGGGGGCAATGTGGGCGGCGGTGACGGCGCCGACGAGGGTGAGGACAATGATGCTACTGAATGCAGTGAACTGCGGGAACGAGTGAGTTGGTCATGGTGATAAAGCTTACAGCAAGAGTTGTACCTTCATTTTTGCAGCGAGTAAGAAGTCAAGATCAAAGATGCTTGTCTGAGGAACGAAAGGCGAAGTTGAGGCCGCTTTATACCTTTTCGACGACACAATACACTCCGTGGAGGTTTCGTTTGAGAAACGACGGCATTCTACGTCCGCAGTCTCAAGGAGGAGTTGTGCCGGGTTAGGGCAGCCCATATTTGCAACAAGATGATGGTGTATGAAGCTAATTATATGACATCAATTCTGTGTATGAGCGCGGAATCGCCCCACAACGTACGCTTAGATTGCAGCCAAGTATTCAAGGCCCCTGAGTATAACGACCTCAGGCCTCAGTAGAGCAGTTGATCAATCCTCTCGACGAGCATCAACGCATTTTCGGATAAAGCTGGGCGAGTTATTCCGCGACTATTAGATATTACATACGATTTAGATTTTAGGCGAAACGCCATGAAAGTCATTATTAGAGCTCAGGTAACCGATTGAGCCAATGGAAACAGGCGACGGTCGCGGACTAGCAAATATGACGTACTAGTATGGTACCCAGAACGCTGATCATCGGGGTTCAGTGGTCTAATGGTTATGATTTCTGTCTCACACACAGAAGGTTCCCAGTTCGATCCTGGGCTGAACCACGTTTTTACCTTCCTTACATCATCAATCTGAGTATACTTTTTGACAGTAGCATTGAGCATGTTAGACGCCCAAATGTGAAGCGATGATGGTCAAACGAAAGATCTAGACGTATATATATCATGATTTGGGCCACAAACGCATATGTGCACAGGTATCATCTGACTCAGCAGCAGGCAAGCATCTAACTGTATTTAATCGTAAATGTAAATTAACTCGTCGTCCATGTAAAATGTGTGTAATGACGGAGGGGGAGAGGAAATGGGGTATGTACGGATGATATATGCATGCAATGACATCGTGATCGCGAGATGACAAGCAACAAAGCTCGAATCCCCCAACCCGCGAAAATGTTAAAAGAAAGAAGAGATGATTTGAACGAACAGGAGTAGGTCTAGTTTAGGGTATTCGAACGTTACCTCCCATCGTTCGAGGAGTTCGAGGAGTAGGTAGTGGTGAGCTACTATGGCTTCGAGACGTACTCTGCCGCTGTGACTGTTGGTTATTATGACGACTATTTTGGGGGTTTTGGTTAGGGTTGATTTGTTGTGGATAGCCATCGTTCGGCCCTGGTGTTTTGCGCAGCTGCGTTCGTTCGTCAACTTCTTCTTCCGACTCGTCTTCCTCGTTCAAGTTATGCAGCGCCATGTTATCCGGTGCGGGCGTCGGTTCTAGACCCTCTTCATAAGCGTTGAATAACGTTGTTGATTGGCTGCGGTAACGTGACCCTGAGTTGCCGCGTGAGTGGCCTCGTCTGCCAGGAGGTGCTGCGGACGCATTTTCAGCAACCCCATTCCAACCTTCCAGGGACATGCGACCAGATATGCCCAACTGCGGATTGAGTAACCCGCCGTCTAGCGCCGAGTGACCGGGTCGGCCTTCATCGTTTCTTCTGGACAAGTTGAGGAGGTGGACACCGAGGAACGTAACCGCGAATCCGCAGAGCAGGGAAACAGCATCAGTAGCATTGGTTGTTTGGAAACCTTGAAACAAGATTATAGAAGCGACTGCAGTTGCGCTGGAGAAGCCGACGTAGTACATAGGATTAACCCTTCAGAGAGTATGAGTGACAGCACATCATGGATAAACCACGGAAGGACCTACACATTCGTAGAAAAGGTATCCAGAGCTTTGTTGAAATAAGTCATTTGTACAAGAATACAAAGAGCCACGACGATTCCGAACACATATGTGCTCGGATGTGTTAGTTGGTTGTTGCCGCCGATGGTGAGTTTGATAGCCACTCCAAAGCCTTTGATTGCCATAACGGACACGGAACCGACGAGGGAACATATGGATATGTATACAACAGGGTTGGAACGACCGTATTTAGGGACGACCGAATAGACCATAACAAGGGTGAATACAAGAACAGTGAAGCAGTAGAGCATAAAGCCTATCGTTATTGCCTTTGAGTTGACACAGCGAAATAGAGAACAATGCCCATACCTGGTTGCACAGCAAAATTGAGAATTTCGTCCACTGTTTTGATAGGTTTGTCTTCCGGAGCGTGTAGTACGATGATTAGTGAGCCAATTAAGCAAAGGGCACATCCAAGCCGGCCTAGGTGTCCTAATTCTTCTTGTAGGAGGAAAGACGCTAGAACGGCCCTGTGGGTGGGTCAACAGTTTAACCGATGATTACGAATGAACGTAACCCCTCACCCAATTATAACACTAAGTGCTCCCAGAGGCGTGATTAATATTGGGGGTGCAAACGCATACGCAGCAAAATTGGCGACTACGGGGTCCAACGCAAGTGTCAAAAAACTCTTCGTTGAAAACGGAACTCGTGAATCGTACTTTCTCCCAAAACCACTGTAATCCAGTCGTTAGCTCAACAAAAAGGTGACATCGGCTATGACAATACGTACTGGTGCACATCCCCGCCCACCAAATTGGATTCCGGAAAAACGACAGGCTATCGGTAGCCTGACTACCGTATGACAACCGTTCTGCCGCATCGTTCAGGCCCTAGAACGCAAAAAGCAGGATGAGTCCCAAGCCAAAGCGGTAGCGATGCACTATCAACCTTTTTTGTGATGATGAAACTTGTGCCGATGGCTACCGAGCCGGCTAGGGAGAGGATCAGACCGATGTATTTGTCGTCTACCATCTTTGCGAGCGCTGATGCCCGTGCGTCGATGGGGGTCGGATTGACGTGGGCGGGTGGGGTGATTGGATAGGAGGAGAAGAGGAGGCAAATACGAAAGAGGGCTAGGGCCGCTTGGCACAATTGGCACACCAGGGCAACTTGCGTGGCAGTGCCACGTGCGTCCTTTCACAGCGATCCATCATCACGTCACCTGTGAGAACAGTCTATTTGAAAGCAAAAAAAACGAAAGCAATGCGACTAACTACTAGATGATATCGATGTACATTATTGGCATAAAAATACGCTAATCGTTCGTGGAGTGAAATTGAATGGAAATGTGTTCGTAAACTATAGTAGTACCTGCCGTACAAAATAGTTCACCTTTCATGTTGTTTGTTGATAATAAGTTATCACGTTGAAGTCTTCACCGTATCGGGACTTCTAGCACCTCGGGATTCACTAACCCGGGTCTATTTTGAATCTTGAGCGTAAGGACACCATCGTCCATCGAAACATCGACGTCTTCGAGCTGTCAAAGCCGCAACACACACACACGCATCACCACAAAAAAAGAAAGAAAAAGAAAAAAAGGGAGTAGAACGTGAACGTCTTGATCGGACAAAACTCAAAAAATGAGGCGCACTTTGGTGTCAGACGAAACGGCAAACGTTCTGATAAACCTGCCGTACTTCCTCTCTCTCACAATCTTTCCGAGACCTCCGAGTCGCCCTCCTTCGGAGGACGCAAACGGGTCTCTCGTCCGACCAGAAATAGCCACTTGCTTTACGCCATTGTACAAGCACGAAGACAGCGTGACCCGAACTTCGTCCTTCCTCACGCCCGGAAGCTCCAGTAAAGCAGTGAACACCTTACTTTCAGGATCAACATGCACATCCCCACGAATGAGGTAGCTTTTTCCAGGCTCTTCGTAGGTGTCAGGATTGGGCGAAGACGGACCGCTGCCACCGTGATGCTGCGTAACCGTAGCCGGGGACCTACCAAAAAAAATGAATGAATGAACGAAGATTTTTTTTGGGCGCGCCACTGAGAGACTTACCCGCCACTGGTAGACCGAACAGCCCGTCCCGACGAAGAAGCGTGTCTTCGACTTGTCCCTTCTCTCAACTGCATCGTCGGTGTCTTCGTTCCAAGTGCGCTCTGGGGCCTTTTATACGGATGTGCTTCGGGGCGCGCGCGATTCGGTCGAGCGACAAGACCAGAAGTCGGCGTGGGTGCCGTCGGACTAATGCTGATAGGACGCAGTATATCAGAGGGTTGCATACTCAAACGGCTATAATCTAACGTATTTATTAGCCCTGACCTTCCCTCACGTCCATGGCCATGGTGCGTGTGCGAGCCAGTCTCAAGGTGCATTTGACTGGGAACTACACGTGGAGGAGGAGGTGGATGTGGTGCTGGTGGTCCAGATGCTTGTTCATCAAGTTGTATAGTTTGGAATGTCGATGGCGTCGGGGGCAGAGAATGTGGATGTGAAAGCTGACGTTGCTGTCGTTGCTGTTCTTGATGTTGCTGTTCTTGCTGATGTTGACGTTCAACTGTCTCCCATTGAGGGAGTTGGAAGTCGAGTCCTTCAAGAGGCGTGGTCGGCGTCGTAGTACTGTAACTTTCACCCCCAGGACCAGAGAAATTAAAGGGACTTTGGTACGACATGAGCGAGTCAATTTGGGGAACGCGTGAAAGGCGTGCTGCGAATATATAGTCGTTCACAGCGAACTGAGTCATAATCGTTATCACCTGTCCGCTTCCGGCGAACAATGAAGTGATTCGCAGGACCAAGAATATGACACGACACACCGCATCAACCCGACGCGCCAGGACCCCGCGTGACAGCGGCGACCTTCCTAAAAAGGAAGTTCCCGTGCAGGGCGCTATCCATATTTGGCAACTAGGGCGCCCACGAGGAGCGTCGGCTGTGCAAGACCCGTGCACCCGAACAACCGTCTCCATTCATCTCACGAATCTGGAACGGAGTACTAGTCAACCAATGTACGTTATACGCCGGTTTAGGAATAATACAGTATCATATCAGGAGAACAATGGACATACGTCAAAAAGCAAAAACATGGTCGGAAGACCTCTCCGAGTCACACACACACATGACCACAACCAAATCTCAACGTTTTTCATCTTCGTTTTGCGGCCGTTCGCCTTCGCTCATCTCCGCAGCATCGGACACTTCTATTGTTGAGGGTAGACTTTGACTTCCCGCTCGGCTTCTTGCGATCAGGGTCCCCGTTTCTGCAATCCTGGCACCGCGGTCGAAACTAGCTCGCCGACTGACGTTACCGCTACGATTCCGTAGACTGCCCGTTTCTGCAATTCTAGCACCGCGGTCGATGCTTCCGCGTCTCACAGTAGAGTTTCGGCGACTGAGTGGCTCAGTGGGCGAATGTGAGTGGTCTCTGTGCGGCATGTGATATATCACCGTGGGAGACCCAAAAGACGAAGAGAGAGACGGGGGTGGTACGGAGGGATAAGACAACGTGCGGAATGGGGTACCCTGCGACATGGTAGGATCAGTGTGTAGCGAGATGGAAGTGGATGGGCTGGTCATGTTGGTGCTTATGTAACTCGCAGGGTTGGTCGACGTTGCCGGCGAGAACGGGAACGGCGAGTCTGACGAGGACGGGGAATGTGACAGTGGCGTACTGACTTCTGAAGAAATATTAATTGGGCGTGGCACTTGAGATGACGGGCGGGGAATAGGTACTCCGTTCGTCCGCCGCATCGAATGACCGGAGAGCTGTGTAGTACTAGAGGTATGTGGTGATGAAGACACCGAATTTGAGGACGACCTGTGATGGGTCGGTTGCGAAAACGGATCTGACGATAACCCAATCAAGTTATCAACTGACAGGCCCAGCTGCAGTTTAGCGAGACACTAGTATTAGCCCTGAACTAACAACAGATCTAGAACATAACATACCCTACGTCTATGTTCAATCAGCTCTTCACGATATATCTCGTTGAGCCGCGTTATTCTGATATAGTCGCGTTCGGTATCTGCAAGACAATTTCTCAGCCGCTCGTTCTCCCGACGCATCGCTTCGAACATCGTTTCCATGCTTGGAGAAGCAGGATCCGTGCCCGCCATAAAGCTCCTAAGACCAAATCTAGCATCTGGAGAAACGCTAATGCCGTAGCCGTTGGCTTGTTGTTGTTGTTGCTGCTGGGCTTGACGCAGGGCAGAGAGTTCGCGAGAGAGTCTGTTGACATGAGATTCTGATTCCGCTTCTAGGGTGTTCTCGAGGTTGATTTTTTCCTCCCTCAACTAAGTGATAGAGATAAGTTCCGTATTGATGCAGGAACACAATCTACTACGAACCTGCTCGAGTTTCCGAGACAAAATGATGATTATCCGTTCTTCCTCTGCTTCGTATGCATTGATGAGGTCTTCTTGACGACTATGTGGGTTTGAGTGGCGTCTAATGGGAGGAAGAGAACGACATGATGGTTGTCGCGGAGGAGGAGATTTTACGAGAATCAAGTTCATTCAAGTGTCACTGGGGCTTATAATTATGTGACCTCTTTACTACGCCTCATTAATTACGGGGCCACAAAACGCCACTTCCAACCTCCCATGATCGGCCAGCTCGGTGAAGTATACTTTCTTCAAGTAATTATCCGTCGGTTCATGCAATCGCACTGGATATTCCGTAATATTTATTCTCAACCTTCTCGAGCCGGTTTCCAATGCTCTTGTGCAAAATAGAAGAAAAGCTAAACTGTCTCAGTAGAGTGTCCTCCGAAACACCGATAAAAGTCCTCGTTGCCTTTGCCGCGGTCGACAACTACCGTCCACGTCATCTCCTTCAGTGCCGTCGCGGATGAAAGTTGTGAGAACAGATGCAGGATAAAGGGCTGGATATGAATGTCTGGCCCTGAAGGTCATACCGGTTCTCGACATGAAGGGAGCGCATGTTAGTGCACCTGCTCAGCTTGATGACGTCCAAAACCTCTAGATCTGTGGGGGCACTTCATTAAGCACTGATGCCCCTCTCAAAGTTAGGGGCCTAGTCCTTACCGCATACGCCATTTACGAGAGAAAGGTGGAGCTCGCGTAGCCTTGGACCCAAGACTTGAAACAGTTGCTGGCCAGTAAAGCTGTCTCCAAATCAATGCCAAGATTAAGCCGCAGCGTATCCACTGTGGGTGCAACCTCTTGGCTGAGAATCCACTGCAAGACATGCTTTTGTGCAGATGGGCCAATATCAAGCACAGGGATGTGACAGATATTTCGTGAACAAATTGACAACGGAACCGCATTCAGCACCGAACCAGTGGCTTTTGAATACGGTAAACTTTTCGAGCGAAGGAAATGATGACACGAGCGAAAAAAACTGCTCGGAACGGTTGCACAATAACTGTTCGACCTGCACTTCTTGCACTGCATGTAACCCGCTGGCCATCTTCCAAAACTCGGAAGGAATCTCCGAATCGCATACACTTTCAAACGAAAGCCGCTTCAACAAGCAAAGTCGCTTTCGCAACGGCAAAACGTTAAGCGCCGGTTCTTTAACTTGTGAGCGCTTAGTATCAACGGAGCGCGAGTAGCACATGTTGCTGAACGAGACCTTGTTGGATATTTTCAGACTACGAATTGTCTCCGCGATAGTTCCACAAGCCGCAGCAAGCAGATGGATTGCCACCTTGATCTCGTGCGGGAAAAGCATCACGTCTGCGAAAAGCAACCGACGACTGGCAGGTACAGTGCCGAATTTGCCATACTGCACGAAAGGAGCGTCGGTTTATCGTCCCCCAAATAGCTAATAATCTCTTCCAGCGTCTCTTGAGGTAATTGTGGGTGCATCCTGACTATGAATAAGGTGACAGGTGAGATGAGCACTCAAGTGTATGCCGCCCACTGACCTGCAAGCAGATGGAGGTTTCCAGAGAATCAACGAGAGGGTCGAAATGACCTGATACCGTTAATATATGCGAACAACTCCTGCAAAACGTTTTTGAGCTAAATACCACTAGGGTCAATAAAAATGGTGCCATTATTTATCTCTGACGTGAGGCCTTGAGGCACGAAGAGACGAGCCCAAGATATAACAAGGGCGAGGCAAGCGACCAAGGTAGAGATATCTCCGCCGTATACGCACCCCAACGAGTATAGGACATCCATTCGAACGATAGCGCCAGCGTTTGGCGTGCCTTAGTTTTGGACGGATGAGGTCTAGTCCGACCCTTGCGTCGTGCATGCAAATGAGGTAAAGCGCATTGATACCCATCATCGCACCCCTGAGCAGACAAGGCCCATTTACGTACTTACAGTAGCCCATCAAGTTCCGGATTCGACAGCGTTGTACCGACGGAGCCCGACCTCCAGGGTAACGCTACGCCCCTTGCGCGTATTACATATCATAGTACGTCAACGCCCCTTCAGCCGGTGTCGAAGGAGCATGATGGAGAGGCAAGGACCTGGCCCCGCGGTTAATCTCAATTCTAAGGTGAACAACACTGGATATTAAATCATAGAATATCTCCTCCCCACACACATAACAACAACACCAAGAATGTAATACTCGGGGGGTAATAAAGTCGTAATCCTTCGACTTTGAATAAATTTCCGTACTGCAAATAGCTTTTCATGATTTCATAATGGGTTCAGGCAGACCCATGCTGAGGAGCGTAAATGATATCTTGGCATGTCCATGTATTTGGCCCAATTTGAAGAAAGACCGTGCAATTTGAGTAGGATACTGCAAATGACAATATATGAGCGGCGCTATCTTCAGTCAGTTAGCTGGCGGCCACGTACCATCATCTCGGTGTAGTCAGCATACTGGTATGCGGCAACTCTGATCGCAGTTTGTATTGACCGTTGGATATCCCCTTCATCGGCATACATCTCCATTAGCTTCGACCAGGGCTTTGGCGAATACCGGGGCGTATCTAGACACCGCTGGTATGCCTCCTTGGCTTCTTCCCGGTGATGCAATCGTAAACCGAGATCTCCAAGAACCTCCCATTCGTACCCAGTTTTACGGTACGCAAGATGCTGCGTCTTGAAATGTGCCACCTCGGCTCGGAAAAATGGTCCATACCCTCAGATCCTTGCAATCGCTCGTGAGCCCAACACGAATATAACTGTGAATGAACAACGCACTTCGTACAAGACCATAAACAGATTGTCCAACCAACGCTCGCATAAACGCTTATTGCTAAATGAAAGGGTTCTGCTGGTGGAATGTCCCTATCAGCATCTTCAGTTTCGCCCGCAGCAGCCTGAACGGGCTTTTCCAGCGCAGCACCATTATGAATCCCATTTTGCTTTCCTTCGTCTTTTCTTTTCGTCTGAACCAGCAAGGTCCTTTTCTTCTCGTCCAAATCACGTCCTGATTCAGTAGATATCCTGATCCTTGGTATATTACTGTTCACATGCAGATTTGAACTGTTCAAATCATCTTCAGGGGTTGGAGAGACCATGGCCCGGGTCGAGCTATCATCGTCTGACGATGATCGTCCGACAGTCCCATCTTCGTAGATCACCATCTGGCTAACATCAGTTTCAGTTGGCTGAACCCCATTTGTCTTGAGACTTGCACGCCGCATGTCATTTTGCACTTTTTGCATGCGGTACTCTTCCTCCATGACGAAAACGCTGCTCCGTGTCTTCAACAACTCGTCCCAACCTATTTGAGATACCAGTCGAGTCAATAGTGTATACGCGCGCGCCCACGTTCCTCGTAGGCCAGGTGCTGGTAACCGTTGTAAAGCGGGGTCAGCCTAAGTTCAAATCAGAACCTATATCTAAAAGCGAGGCTCTAACGCACCTCGTCATCCTCCGTTTTCTGTCTCTCTGGTAAAATCTCCCCGATTTGTCTATGGAAGGGCAGATGAACTTTGGTGCTGGGCAATACACGATGGGCATCACGACCGTTGAATGTGAACATGGGACATGAGTTCAAAGTCAAAAGCGCCTAATACCAGCATCAATAATTAGCTATTCATATAGAGATCAATCTATTACCGATTCGTATTGCCCAAGCTCTATATACAGCTCAGTCAATTTTTCCAAGTTACGAATTCACTTGGAGCACAATTGACGGCTTGTTTCGCGAGTTTGAGAGCCCATTCATCCTTGCCCTTGAATCGCAGAAAATCGCACTGTACGTGAAGCAGGGTGTATGATTGAGGCGTCTGTTTGATTGCAGAAGACATGATCTGGACTGCTTTGACCTCTTCATCTACGACGGATAAATGCATGTCAAAACATTGCTGAATGATACGTACTCATGCCAATGTAACTCTTGGCAAGCAATGACGCGACTTCTGGTTCTTTCGCCGTTAGCTTCTCAAACAAGTTCGCAGCCTGTTGCCATCGACCGCTATCACCGAAATACTTCAAGGTACCGGCGGTTAGATGATTCGAGACGACAGTAGCAACTTGAATCTCGGGGTCGGAGCCAACTTGCCAGCCTAAATCAGATGGACCGCCTTGTCAGCGATGCGCAGCCGGATACCCGCAATCACCACACCTTTCGTGAACAGCGCCTCGATAGCTTGCAAGAACCGAAGTTCATCTTCCGGGCTAGTAATCGGGTCAAGTTTGCGATATGCTTCCAGATAGTACGTTGGATCGTCCGAATAGAGGATAGATCGGAGAAGAGCCGAAACGTAGGTTTCTTGCCAGATTTCGGGTGTAGGTTCATGCCTATATCAATGGTTGAAGCGCATATTCCCACACAAACGCAAAAGCACTTGGCTCACCTCTCCCCTCGAAGATCCAGGACATAAGCACTAACACCTCCAGGAATCTTAACGTCAACCCGTACATCGACCCGCGAAAAAGCATTAAAACAACTATAATAAAATCAGCCCCCCCAGCTCGGACATCAAGCTTGTACCCACACACCAATAGCAGCCATTCTTCACTTTCCACGTTGGGCCTTTAAACCACGCATTGTTGTCTTCAATGGCATACGTCAGCGAGTTTATATATGCGGCGAGACTAGCGGAAGACGAAGCGTCCACTCCGGAAATGTAGTGGTAAGAGCCAAGCTGTAGATATTGGGCGTCAGCCGGACATAGCAAAACATAAACCAAAGTCCGACCTCGCGCTGTCCGCTACGTCCAGTAGTCTTGACGACATGACACAGATCCGGCGGTCCAAGTTCGCGAAAGGTAGCTGCAGAGCCACGCGTCAGTTTGGCAAAACAATGTCGGTCCAGAACGACTGACTGAGACTCTCTGTCCGGGCGGCAAGCGATTCGGCAAGTTCTACCTGAGCTCGTCGTGAGCGATGATGAACTAAGAGAGAAAGAGGAGGACTGGGACCTCGAATATTTCTGGGATATCTTTGAATGACGCATCGGCCATTCTCACTTTTGCGCGTTCAGCGACTCTCAGTTGTTACGGTGGGAACAATGTCTCTATTTGTCTACGGCATCTCTTTTATACACGGACAAATACGTCCAATCTATACTCAGAACAACCATGGCCCGACTATACGCTCTTTAGTATTGACTGACAAATCGTGGTAAAGCCTAACCTCTGCCTTTTGCTCCTTCTGGCTTTATTTGCAAGCAATTGTGATGTATCAAGTTGAGAGCTTTCACCGCGTCTCTGCCTTCGATAACGCAAGAGATGTTAATCTCACTTGCGCCCTGGCTGATCATTTCAATGTTGACGTTCCCCTGTGCGAGCGTGGTGAACATTCTCCCGGCTATACCGACCATGTTGCGCATCTGTTTTCCGACAAGAGAGAGGATGGCCATGTCACGGTGAATAGAAACCTAAGATGTGTGATGAGTAAGGTGCACAACTACTAGGAGAAAACCTACAGTTCCACTCTTCCGCAACTCGTTGAGAAGCCGGTCAAACAATTTCTTGCCCAACTTGTCTTCAAAAGCCATGCTGACGTGCACCTCACTTGTGCTGATCAAATCAACTACAAGCCCAAACCGGTCTAGTGTGCTGAAGATACCAGCCAGGAAACCATGCGACACGCTCTTTCGGTTCGAGTTGACGTTGACTACGATGATGTGGTCCTTGATGGTAACAGCAGTTGGGAGACGTTTATGTTCCTGACCAGATGGAGAACGAGAGAGGCTCTTCAGAAGCGATAGTGGCGCAGGCTCTGGAATGCTTCTCGTGCCCAATCCCTCCTGCACTTCTGCGGGGTCCACATCAGGGTCCGGATGTATCACAGTCCCCCCACCACCAGGATTCTCGACGTTTTTAATCCTGATGGGTATCTTTCTCCTGATAACCTGTTCCATGGTAAACGGATGCACCACTTCACTACCGTAGTATGTCAACTCTGCAGCCTCCTCTGGCGAGATTATAGAAATAAGGCGCGCAGTTGGCACTTTTCTGGGGTCGGCCGTGAATATCCCGTCGACCTCTTTCCATATTTGTAGTTCGGCCGCTTGGACGCCGACTGCGAGCAGTGCAGCAAGAAGGTCTGTGTAACCCCTTCCGACTTGGCGTAAAAGGGAACCAGGGACAGGACCAAAGTATCCTACACAGGGTAAGCGCAGTTTCCAGGATACAACATGCCGACGCACCAGTGACAACTGGTACGCGCGGCGCGCACAGCTGAACCCTTTCTCCAACAGCCCGAGCAAGCTTATCATAAAAATCTTGACTGAGAGTTCCATCGAATGCCGCTTCCTGTTCATCCGACCATGGAACAATATCCTCCAGTGAGACATATTCTGCATCAATACCCTTTCAGCAGACACACGTCAGCAACCATCCATTGACGCGTAAATTTGTCTCACCTGGTCGCGAAGGATGGCAGTCATAATTTTACATGCCAATTTTTCACCCAGTCCAATGATAGTGTCTCTGGACCTGGGAGATATTTCGTCTATGAGCTAGACACACAAGAGCCCGACATAAAGTAAGGAACAGTAGTCAAATTACGGATCTTAACAAAGAGAACCACAAAACATACTTTGGCAGCAAAAAGAAAGGTGCGCAACCACTCGCAATCGCGATCTATTTCTGCTTCCAACTCTTTTAGGATGTCCGAGTCCCGAACGGCAGCGCGAGCTGCCGTTACATGTTCTTCTCGTAAAAGATCGATAGTTTTGACGAAATCCGGAACGGCATCAGCATGTTCGTTGAGTTGGGAAAAGGAGGTGAACGGCTGTGGTGACGTTGAGCGTGGAAATGATCCACTTCGTAATCTTGGGCTCAACTGGGGCGAATTCGAATTTGAGCCAAAGAGAGACGAGTCCCTTGAAATGGGTGTCGCCGCACCCGAACAGTGGCCGTTTACGGATTTGCTCGGCCGACGAAGAGCTTCTGAAGCGGCACGCAGCAACAGGTTCGTGGTCCCAAGCTCTTTTGTGGAACCCGAACGGGCAGAGCAGACAATGGCCACCTTGTACTCGTCAATGTAGTTTCTGGAATGATAAAATGCTCTGTTATCGGTTACCAGATGGCGAAGGCGACGTACGTTACTACGCCTGTAGCTATTTTGACGGGGAACTTGCCAACGCTTGTCCCTCCAAATTTTTGCACCAGCCATTTGGCAGATGGGTCGACGGTGTTTTGGTGCAGGTTAGGTGGCGTTCTAGGTGGAGAAGACGACGTAGATGAGCCTGTAGACGACGGTGACGACGTCCCAGACATGTTTTTTTTGAGAGGATGATGTTCAGGTCAAAAATACAGTTTACGGCTATTAGGCGACATCGATTAGGCTTTGCCGTAACATCTTATCACCGTATACGCCCGAACTTCAAAATCTAAGGTGCGCCGTTGAAAGCAAAAGGATCTACGCCTAGATTGATTAGAAATAATATTGAAGACCTAGTAGGAATTAAAATGTGGATTGTAGCAATACTTGGTGCTGACGGAATTATCGGGCAAGTATTCGGAGATCGGAGTCACTCGGACGACACGCTCGTCCATCATGTCCTATTCAATGTTCATGAAAGAAACATTTTGTGACGTCGCGAAGGTCAGACTTTCTCAGACACGACATGACGCAGATACCCCTATCATCCGCGACATTCAGCTACAATTATAAACGACGAGCTATTACGGTTACCGATGTACTCCGAGGCGAGGATGTCAACCATT
Source organism: Amanita rubescens (assembly GCA_015039365.1). Taxonomy (NCBI): domain Eukaryota; kingdom Fungi; phylum Basidiomycota; class Agaricomycetes; order Agaricales; family Amanitaceae; genus Amanita; species Amanita rubescens. The sequence continues at coordinate 20,598 of WION01000687.1, forward strand.
GATAGGCTGGCCGCGCAGTCGGAGGCCGTGCAGGATATGCTTATTCGACAGGCGTATGTATATCAGAGATCCACTAGTTTGCGTACTGATGCTATCCGCAGAGAAGATAGGGCTATTCGACGAGCCTGGAACTCTCATTTGATGCCTGGCGAATTTCTAATTTTACCGAACTATGCAGGGACCGGGGAACCGGTCTTCCCGCCCCATAGTTATTGGGCGGGTGGGGCAACCGCCGAAATGGTTTACGCAGCAAACAGTAAGCATCCCTCCAGCTAGTTTTGTATCCGTACTACGATGCTACTTTTGGCAGGTGAACAAATTGAGGAGATGATCCACCTCTTAGGCCTGACAGGTGGTGCAACCGAATTTGTCGGTGGACTGGGGAGGAAAGAAATATCTCGAATTACACCTTGGTATACGCCCCGCGCCTCAGTAACACTCTACCACACAAGTATACTATAGCAATGTACATAGACGACTTCACGTTTGCAAAACTCTCGGACTTGAAACCGCCTGTCACTATGACGGTTTTTCGCTGGACTCTAGATCTCGGAGCTGCAGGGGAAGCGACACCATGGCGTCCGATCCTCGTGTTACCGCTGTCCGTCGCCAGCTTATAATGTTAGGATCAAGAACAATGTCAGACCTATATGACACATCAGCAAATTATCAATATCAGGTTTTGGGACTTTGAGTTTGGCAGGCTCTCGTTTCCGTGATTTGAGTTTGGTTTTCACTTCTCTCCCATCCCTCCTGACCAAGTATCCACTGCACACCATATCCTGCTGGTTAACGCTAATTTTTACCGCGCCCGGAATCTATTTGACTTGTCGCTGCCTTAGATGGCACAAAAATGTCCAAACGGAATGGAGACGTTCAAGTCGTCGATGTATGAATTATCCAATCGTTGAAGTGACTAACTCACCGTTCGACTTGACAGCGACGAGGCTGGGAGCCTGAAGCAATCCTCAACTGGCTGGCACTATCTGGTTGGTGGCGCGAGGCGCGAGCCCATCTCGCCATCCTCCGACAGCACGACTGTCATGGCGCTGCACGAAATGATATCACAATTCGACTTGGACGCGCTCACGCACCGCAGTACAAGCCTAGATCCTGGAAAACTGGAATACATCAACAAGCACCATCTAATGCAAACTTGGTCATCACCGGAAGGATTACATGGTCTAGCTGAGTGAGACCGTGTTCCCGCACAGGTGAGTGTCAGCGCGAGTAGACATACCAACAATTAACGGTTCACCTCCCACAGTCGGTATACGAGTGTTGAAAACATCAAGCAGGCCATTGCGCTCCTAGGGGTTCGTCTCGTATACCTTTTTTCTTTATATCTAATGCGACTGAAGGATGTCAAACCCCCAGGGTCGATTGACTAACATCCGCGACATCCCGAAGCACGCACCGTATCTCTTCAACGACCCAGACTTGTCAACTGACGAAGCCAAGTCCATTTTGGAACGTGTTACGCCCGACCAACGTTTTCATCCACCATCTTTACAACAGTTGCCGTTCGATGTCTTTCCCGGGAGTGGTGAGGGGCGTCAGCAGTAAATGAAGCAGTGGGAGACAACACTTCTCCGAAAGTGGTATCAGCTGACGTCAGAGCGCGAGCTAAGCGGCCGGGAGCGGAAATGGCCGGAAACTTTATAATCAATCGAAACAACTTTCACGTGTATGCAGCCATCATGCTCACATCTAGCCACACCGTCTCAGTGTTCCCTCCCGAGATTCTCGACGAGATCATTGATCATCTTGACGACAAATCGACATTACTTTCCTTTGGCCTCGTTTGCAGACGAGCCCTTGTGAAAAGCCGACGTTGTCTCTTTTCCTCTCTCCAATTCACCAACCACAAAACTTTTGACAAGTTTTTGCGCCGTGCTGGTGCGCCATGGACCAGCTTTACTTTGGCTGTAAAAGAAATCCACCTCCAGGATGTGTTCCACCATAATTTCCGCTACCATAAAAAGTGGGACCCTACACAGGTTGCATCAAACCTCTGTAACGTCAAGTCACTAAGCATATCAGCACACAAGATGTCAAAAATTGGATGGAAGGTTGTACCACAGCCGGTTCTGGAAGTTATCTTCCAATTGAACTTGCATGATCTGCAGTTGGATGCTGTGGGTTACTGGCTCAAGGGAGAAACTGAGATGTTTTTCAGCCGGCTTCCACCTTCTATCAAAACTTTTGCCTTTCGAAAGCTACGATTCGGATCCTTCAAACCAGACCTCTCCCACCATTTATCTTTATTTCCTCGCTCTTTCCAGTTCAGGATGCTTGATAACTTCTCGCTTGTACTTCTGGGAGATGTATTGGATCCATCAATTAACCCAGGTGTCAATGTTACTGTTCAGGCCTTCCATATCCGACCTTATGATGACGATGTTCCTTTGACCCAGAGATTCTTGCATCACATTGGCCATTGTGTAGAGCAGCTTTTGGTTTCCTTTGATCACTATGGCCTTACTACCTTGCCAATGCATGGTATGCACATTTTTATTTGAACATATGTATGATATCTCAGTGAACAACTTTTAACAGATGGATCACCAAAATATTTGGACCCTGTTCAAGTCACCCAATGCACCAATGTTAGAATTGTATACTTTGGGTTCACTAGACCTCCATGGAATGCTATTCAACAGCCTCCTTTGGTGTTGGCCATGTGGAAGATGTTGTTGACTCTTCCCTCTCCAAATGGTTTAGAGGAATTTTGGCTCAGGTTCACTTCCTATCAAGATTTGATAGAAGATCAATTGTCCTACCTAGGATTTTTTGAATCCCCAAATCTTCTTCACAAGTTAAGGTGCATGTTCCCAAATCTGAAGATAATCAAGATTATCATGGGTACTTTCCACTCTTCAACCAGTGATAGATCTCAGTTATATTTCAAACTGTTACGGCAGGTGAAAGATTTGATAGCATTTGAAGAAATTGGTCTTGTGAAACTCATGGTGATAGATGTAGGCAAACATGTTGCATGTCACTCTATAGTAGAGGGCTGTGGATATTTGTGAATATACACAAGTTGCACTTGTTGATGCAAGTGGTAGCTTCCTCACATGCTCCTGAAGATCATCCAGCATCCCTCCATTACCCTGTGATCCCCTATCTTGTGAATCCAGCAGTGCTACATCCATCAGTAAATTTTCAAAAAAAAGACAAAACATGCACACTCGAACTAGCCTTCCCACGTTTTGACTCTTGAGTCCACTCCAACCTCACTAATGACATCTTGATCTTTTCTGTCTCGTATCCGTCGTCGGGTCGAAGAAAGGTGACAGCCTATCGATGTGACCCAATTTGGAATTGAAAGCCCTCTTCTTCTGTCCAACCACTTTTTCGTCCAACTCCTGCGGCTGTTACGCAATTATCTCCATCGCCTGTTTTTATGTCCCGGGGACCACAGGCGAGGTGATGCGTCTCTTATTGGCCCTAAAAAAACCAACATCACGGTCTTGAATTTCATATCACAGATCCCAAATGTCAGCCTAAAGACGAAAATACCAACTCAATACCATCAGAAACACAATCATCGCCTCTGTAAATTATTCTTTCGCTCCTCATTCCTGGGTCCTTCACCCCATCTGCCCGCAAACCAGTCGAATCGCCTCCCAATCAGTCCAAAATTCACCTCGCGCCACCATGCCATGGAGCGGCCCATTTCACTGGCCATATGGATCCC
>WION01000688.1:0-24278 GCA_015039365.1 Amanita rubescens
TCTTAGTCGCGATTCGCAGTATTCGACAATCTCTTGCGGTTCATATTCCATGGAAGCTTCGTAGTTGCTCTCCTGCATCTGACCGGCATCAATCTCCTTGATCCGTTCTGTTATGTCATGAATGATCCGTTCATCCATGCCTTGCCGCAACTGTGAGAATGTTCTAAACACCACGTCGTTATCCACTTGTGCCCGCGACTCGGTGTGGTACAAGCGATGTGCGGCATCCTTGTAGCTCAATCCAAATTTTTCCTGTACGGCTTTTATTTCGGCGTGTCCCAAGAGCAGCTCCCGCTCTGTTAATGACTAATGATCGCCAAAATAAATATTATCAACATATGTGCATTTAACTCACCGGCAACGGCGGAGCCATAATATTGCCGTTCCCGAGGAGAACATGCGGCAAATCTTCCATTGATAATGGCTGTAATCAATGATTACCGATGTCGTAAGTTGCCGAAAATTGACTTACGCCACTGGATGCTTGAAAAACCTTGTATGTGCCTTTGAGTTCTTGTGCCCGTATTGCTAGATCTGTTGCCTTTACTAGGAATGTGGGCACCAAGTATTGTTTTCCATCTTGGTATGTGCCGATCGTGTACCCCGGCGGTATGTTCCATGTCGGCTGCATTTGATTGATAGTGATCAGGATAAACCTGGGAATGCTTATGTAATGAACGCGACCACATGACTAATGATCAAACTCTTTTTATCTCCATTTCGCGACAGCCAGACCATATCATGAGTGACGTAACCGACAGTCTCCGTGATAAACTCTTTCATTATGAATGCATGATTCAACGAGGGATTAAGGTCGGTAACATTTTGCAATTGATATCAAATGATACCAAGCGAATAGTAAGTCGTTATTTTATCTACCTTATTTATCTCAAAGCCGTCAGCTTGAGACTTTTGAAGCGAGTACCGATGCGGCCTTGGCGCCTATTTTTAATGAATATCCGCTTGTCCAAAATTTCGTCATCAGCTGGGTTAACGAGGGCGAAGAGCCAACCTTTTTGGAGGATTGGCAAGAGTCGCTTCGTCGAGGCCAGAATCAACGGTACAGAAGACCAGCGGCCGCACCTCGCACTCGTCCAACGACACCTCCAGAAGGCGATAGCGATCAGCCGCTTGCTGGCATCATATCAAGGCAGTCCCGTCGTTCGGCTCTACCTCGCGAAGATAACCTGCCCACAAGGACATCGGCACTCGCACCTTCGCGTCGTCTGGTCACAGTTTGCGAACCTGTTTGATCCTTCAGAATCCGACGAGTCTTCATTCCCTTTGTCAAGACGGAAAATCAAAGGCCAAGGCCGCCAAGCCCCTACCTTCTGACGCAGAAATGACGGCAACGGATGGCGAAACGCTTGGAAGAAAAGTTTATCACCGACGTCAACCAAAAGCAAATGGTAATATACACGATCCAGCGTGCAGTCACTGTCAACGTCGGCGCCTGCAATGCTTGGAGGATGAGTATGGCGGCGCATGTGTGCCATGCAAGAAGAGGAAGACGGGTTGTACGCATAGTGGCGTGAAAGGAAAGCGACTATCCAGGAAAGGAGAGGTGGGGAGCGAGACAGAGAGGGAGGTTGAGGAGCCAAGCAGGAAGAAGCGACGGAAGGTGAGGAAGAATACCGATACGGACGCAGAGGGTTTAGCCAAAGTCAAATCAAGCAAACGGCGACGGGTAGAGGATAGTAAGTCGCGTTTGGTTCTCATGCAGTAATTCATCTTAAACGTGAAGTAGTGGAGGATCGTCAAAAGACAGCAAAAGAAGCGGGTAAGTTGCGTCCAGTTCCCATTCAGGCCATTCATATTTAATGTGAAGTAGTGAAGGATCACCAAAAGAAGGTAAATCAAGATGACCCGCCGTCGGGACTGGAAGAAGCGGGTAAGTCGCGGTCGCGTTTGGTTCCCATGTAAGTAATTCATCTTAAACGTGAAGTAGTGGAGAGTCGTAATCCAGATGATCCGCCGTTGGGACTGGAAGAGGCGGGTAAGTCGCGTCCAGTTCCCATCCCATTTATATTTAACGTGAAGTAGCAGATGACCCGCCAACGGAACTGGAATATATAGATGAGGAAGAAGCAGGTAAGTCGCGTCCAGTTCTTATGCAAGTAATTCATGCTTAACGTCGGTAGCGACTCAACAAGTTAATGCTGAGAGGATCGCGTCTAGTTCTCGTGAAAGAAATGAAGCAGTGGAGGATCAGGCTTCTGCAGGTACGCTAATTCTCACTCAAGCAAATCATCGTTAACCTGGAATCAGTTGAGGAAAGGATGCGCCAACAGTTAAATACCATGGAGTCTTACTTTGAGCACCAAGTAAATGTCCAAGCCCGGCGATTTGATGTCGAATGTCAAAGAATGCGTCACCTTGAAGACATGGTGCATCGAGTTGGTGACCAACTAGGCTCTATTGTCACTAGAGCTGGAACACGGATGACGGCTCATGAAGTCAATGCGGCCGAACGATTGGAGCGTTTGGAAAAGCTTGTTGTGCACCTCGTAGAGAAGGTCGGCGAGGTTTGCGAATATCTCGGTCTTGAGGCAAACAAGCTGGACCGACTGCCATCTATTGAGAAACGGCAGGTTCATGTGACATGGTTTGGGACGCCTTGGCCCAATAATGACATGGCTGAGTTCCTGGATCAAGTTGCCGCAGCATCGACGGAAGATGCTGAGAACGGCAATCAGGTTGTTGCATCGACACCACCCGTATCACACCCAGGCGAGAACGGCCCCAGCCAGGTTGTTACTGAACAGCAAGAACCCACTGTCCCGCCAGATCCAGTTGAAACACCACTGCAAGGCGGCCCAGCCGCTCCGATAACTTTGACGTCATCGCCTTGGACGCCGTTGAGACTACCACCTCGGACGGGGGCTTTACAAACGACTTTAGATCGTTATATATCTCACGACAATAATGGTGCTCCGGCAAAGGGGAAAAAGAGGAAAACTGGTGATGGCCAACGTCAGAAAAAGTAACATAAGTTGGTACATATGTGCACAATGCATACTCGTTTTATAATTATAACGAAATGTCCTTCTTCATAATCATCCCTCTCGTGAGAAGTTCGGCTAGATGCTCTCTATACTGTAACCACCCTTGAATCACTGCCTTTGCCGGTACACCAAGTTCATCCGCCGCGCAATCCGCAGTGCCGTGGAAGCAGTCATACCATGGACCTTGCGCGAGCTCCATATTCCTATCGCATTCGCAGGTAAAAGCTTTGGCCGCAGCTCCTTCGCAAACGCCGAGCTGATTGGCGGCAGATTTGATAATTGCCGTTAAACAGTCATACCAACAGATGGTGGTCGCGCCTCTTATCTCTGATGCAGAGGTAATGTTACTTGTCGTTTAGTACTAGGCAAACGTTACTTACCTAGAAGTCCGTTGGCGGGCATGGGATTCGTGTTGCGCTCTTGTTCCCCATGCCTGGTTTATATACGCAAAAGGTGAGTAGAACATTCCATGTATTCCATAAGGCAGCGCAGATCGGTTCTATTGTGCGACGCTTCTATTCAAGCAAGGCTTCTATTGTATAGAACGGATTCTCAAGCCCGGCCTACCATTAACGGTGGTCATTCTGCCCAGGGTGGCATTCTGGTATTCCACGCGGTACGTTCCAGACTTGGTGCGGCTAGACCCAAAACTCGTGCAGCTCTACCGCCCTTTTAGGATGCGGCAAAACCCGACGTATGCTACTGACGGCTTTAGCGATCGTGCCATCAGCCTTCTTCCGTAGAATGGGCATTGCCTAGATCAGGTAATGTCGCAGCGTCGCTTCAGATCATATCATTGCGCCTTCAACCACCTTCCAGGTAGGTAAGTTTCAGCATGATGTTTTACCATTTAACGAGCTAATGGTGATCATTCTGCCCAGGTTGGCTGCACTACTTGCCTCTCACATCGGTACGTTCCAATCTCAATCGTTTTAACAATTGCTGAACAATATGAAGATTGGAACAGGCGCATTGTCTAAATCAGGCAATGTCACAGTGACATCGCACATCCTTCTCTCCCATCACCATTCTCCCGGCTCCTCTTACAAGCCTGATTTTGGATCGGATTGTGCGATGACGACAGGTGGGGTTGACTATGTCCAGAAACTAACAAAATCACTAGCAACACGATATAGAATTTGCCTCTACTGTGGGCTGCTAGTCAAACACATCTGTACGTTTCCGTCTCAACCATTTTAATGATGATGAAGAATATGAAGATCAGGACAGCGCACGTCCGGCTCTCTTTCTCCTCATACAAGCTTGACTTTGCATCGGCTTGTGCGCCGACACTTGACTTTGCGTCGGTTGTCTAGGTGGGGTTGACTATGCGTCACCTTGTCTTGATTGGAGCGGGCTTCTATCCTTGTTAGCAGTACGCATTTTATGCCAGGGCTCTCCACCTCATGTACGTCAAAAACCCTTTTTTACACTTCACGAAATAACGCGGTTTTAGATGTCTTGCGGTTGTCTAGGTGGGATTGACTATTGAGCGGGCTGTTTGCATCTCGTCCGTAAGCATCCTGTTTATTCAAATTTCCATCTACCACGGCTATAAATAAACCCCCACGGTGGTCCCCGGGTTGTTGTTTAGGTTTATTTAGAAATACAAGTTCAACCATCATCGATCATCACCATGCGAAATACCATCGATCTTCCAGTTCTCGGTCCAAACACTAATTTGAACCTCCCAAACCCACCTTCGAATCCACCAACCAACAAAGATTTAGCCAAGGCTAGTTTGCTGCGGCATTCTGCAGTGAATGCTTATTGTAAGTTGATTGATGAGCGCCTATGGGTTCCTTACAACAGTATTCCTAGCCTTGGACAGGGTCAACGATGATGAAATGGCTGGTATTGCCAAATATGAGCACAAAGTGGTCGATATGGCATCAGGTACGCCTAATATTTCTTTGTTGAATTGACACGTTCTTACATCACAGGTGCACCCCCTTGGTTCAAGGAATCGATCAAAGAGGTCGTCAACGATGCTATCAAGGATAGCATCAAAGCAAGTCTCATCGAGGTCCTCGGCCTTCGCGCTGGCCAATCCACGAACTTGCCCCAAATCCTAACCAACGTCCTTCAACCTATCAAGAACGACATCCGCGTGATAAATGATGCACTTCAACCTATCAAGAACGACATCCGCGCGATAAATGATGCACTTCAACCAATCAAAAACGACCTGGCCATGATTAAACGTCAATCTGCCATGGTACGTAGGGTTTTTGATATCGTATAAAATTGCTTATTTTATTCGGTAGGTTCATAATCACACATTTGTCATATTCCACACGGACCCTTTTACCATCGTCCCAGTTCCCAGACGGCGAGGATCCTACAAAAGAACCGGTACGTTATGATTTTTGTTTAAATGTGGCAGTGACTTACCGTTCTTTAGCATCAACTTCCACCGCTCTCTTCCCTCCAGGCCGTCAGGAACCTCTCGGATAATGACGTCAAAACGTATTTTGATAAGTACCGAGGAACGACACGAAGACATGCTAGAACTATCGACGATAAGCGCGCGGCAATACTGACCATGCTGGGCGTTAGTATAAAGTTGGATTGAGTTCATTTGTAATTTACCGTATACGTACTATGCAATATATGTGGTGCGCTGTCATGAAGAGAAAGAGAGATTAAAGAGAGGGTAAGGATATCGTGTAAGTCTCCATTCAATCTTTTATTGTGTTAATTAAGCATCATCATCCAGCTGTCCTCATTATTCATGCGAAACAATACATGGTACGGATGCTACGCTGCGTTTCTGGACTCTCCTTCCAATCGTTCTGCGAGTCGACCATGATATTCTTGTCGGTAAAGCAGGTCAACGCCAACCGAATACCGCTGGTCAATGGCGCGCTCATGTGACCAAGAAAACTGGCGTTAAAGGCGGCAGCTTCACCTTCCTGTAATGGTACCTTGGTGGCATAGTTGGGGGTACACAGTTCCCCGCCTTCGAACTCGCCCATAGGGAACACCCAAGTTAGGCCGGCGTCGTTTCTATCTGTGTGCATGATATCACTTACGCCGTTTGTGACCGAAACGGCTGTAAAAGTTCCACCAAAGTTCAGGTCGGGATAATTGCGAAACATTTGTTTTTTTTCCATATATTTCGCCATCCTATAACTATTAGACAGATTTCCAACTGAATTAATCAAGAAACTCACCGGTCCCTATGCACCCATTCCTCTTTTGTGTAATGTTCCATCAAACGCTTAACCGGAGGAGCGATATATTTCTTTACCGCCCGCATGAAATCCAAGCATTTGATGGCTTGATTCAAGTTTTCGCATCGTGTATCCACCGTAACACCAGCTTCCGTGTCGTACCGACGCCAAATCCCGAGATGGTACGATTTGCTGGTGGTCGATCGCGCGCTGGACGATTCCTTGGTGTTATGTGCTGTTGGGTTCGTCTTTATGAATGCTTCCCATCGTTTCTTTAAGACTTTTGCGCCGTTCTTGCTCAATACGTTGACGAACTTGTGAAACAAGAAGAGAGGCTGGATCCCAGCGAATATCTTTTCTTTTTGAATGTCGGCGATGTAACCTTTCTCGGTGTTGGCGTCGAAGAAGACGGGTGGGCATGGGACATGAAAGGTACCCGTCTGGGTTATGTACCCAGAGGTGTCCATGTCGTATTTCCACATTTTTGCCTGCATTACCTGATTCTCGTTGCGGCAGCGTACCAACTCCCCTGGTGCGGCGACAACGAGATACGTTTCTGCGGACGGTCAGTTATTACATTAATCAATTTTGAATGAACGCGCGCACCCCATTTCGCTTCTGCCGCTGCTCGCGCTGCCTTTATCTTAGGTGCGTCTCTCTTTCTCTTCGCCTTTTGCGCTTCCTTGCTCTTCCTACCCTGTTTAGTTCCCGTCTTTACAGAATTCTTAGAGACGCCTTCAGGCAAGTCTTTTGCGGGTTGAAGATAATAACGCAAGTTTTTGCCTGCAATTGACGTCAGTAATATCACAAACGTCTCACATGTACTTACCGCCTCTGCACTTTTTTTTCTTTGGGTTTTTTTGCGCGATGTTGGCCATGGGTAGAGCGGTAGAATTGCCGCGTTGTTGCCGACGGATTAGGAAGTGACCGTGACCGATGCCCGACTTAGTAAGTGACAGTGATACCCGACGTCAGCACAGCCACATCCTCCGCCGTCTTTTTCCACCAACGTCTATCCGCGCAACGATTATATGAATGTCCCATATGCCTCTGCACGTTGTTTTGTGCGATGTTGGCCATAGAAGTGTTGTTGAATACCCAATACAATTGGTAAGTGACTGTGACCGATGACTGACAGTGATGCCCGATGTCAGTTGAATTGATACCCGACGTCAGCACAGCCACATCCCCTGCCGTCTCTTACTTCGTAACCACCACGTCTATCCCCGCAACGACGTTATTGCCCCACGGACAGTGTGAAAGAGTGCGCAGTATCTTGCGGACACGTAGACGCCCGGCATAAACAGTTGCGGGGTAATTGGCGTGGTTGAATTAGGAGCGGTGAAGAAACCGTTCATAAAATGTTCCAACGGTATGTGTTCAACTTTCTTTAATACGCTAAAGTTGAGCACACATAGGCTTGCCCTCCCACGCTCACCACCACGTCTAACCCCGCAACAACGTTATTGCCCCACGGACAGTGTGAAAGAGTGCGCAATACTTTGCGGACACGTAGACGCCCGGCATAAACAGTTGCGGGGTAATTGGCGTTGGTTGGTTCAACATTTCCTTTTTTGGCCTCTTCGTCCCGGTCCCTTTCAAGTTGGTCCCAGCTCGTGCCCGCCGTGTTTACGCCCAAGCATGCGTTTGACTTTGCGTCGACGTGTGTGTCGGTGACTTGACTATGCGTCGGTCGTTCAAGGTTGACTTTGCATCGCCTTGTCTGTAACCGCCCTTGCGTCGACGTGTGTGTCGGTGACTTGACTATGCGTCGGTCGTTCAAGGTTGACTTTGCATCGCCTTGTCTGTAACCGCCCTGGGCCTTCTCTTCAGAGAAAATTTCATTAGGTATGTATAGTTGAACTCTGTTTAATACGCCATTGAGCACGCACACAGTGTATTGCGGACATGTAAATGTTCCGGTATGGTACGTATATGATATTCAACTTTCTTTAATACGCCATTGAGCACACATAGCCCCCCCCGCAACCGCGCCCACCCCAAGCACGCGTTTGACTTTGCGTCGACGTGTGTGTCGGTGACTTGACTATGCGTCGGTCGTTCAAGGTTGACTGTGCGTCGCCTTGGCTGTAACCGGCCCGGGCTTTCTCCCGACACCGCGACGCGCCCTCTTGGCGTGATGCGCATTGACGTCATACATCTATCCTCATCCCTCCCATCATGCTCGGCAAACGCTCTGCCCCTACTGCCCCTGCTGCCCCTGCCCTCAAGAGATCCAGAGCCGACAAAGAGAATCAAAACCCGTTAGTATGCCATATGCGTTCATGTCCATCATACTAACCCTTCATTTTCTAGACAAACCCGCACGTAAGCCTCATATATGCGCGTTTTGTCGGCACAATGACTGATCCCTCATCCTGCAGAGAGTTGGAATCTATCGTCATTACCCTTGCATATCCCAACTCTATTACCACGCCGTTGCTTCAGGCTACTGGCTTTATCGTCAACACTGAGCACCGAATATTATTATGTTCGGCTTGCCAAGAAGTTATCGATCCTGGGCACTTCCGATCCCACATCGTCCAAAAACACAAAAATCTCTCTGCGCCTGCCGATCTACAGACCAAGTTTGACAAGGACGTTATTCCTCAAGTCCCACCTTTCGCTACCTTTCCCGTTCCCTTTCCAGAGTCTCTCGTACATCAGATCCATGGTCTTGAGCCTCCAAAGGTGGAGTATATGATCTGCAAGGACTGTAACCACGGGTATATGAGTTCAAAGACGTTCAACAAACATCCTTGCGTCAAACGCGACTATATCCCCAATCATTCATTTTCTGCCGTTCAACGCTTTTCAACCAATCCTCAACATTCTTGGTTCCCTGTCACCCTCCTGGAATCATCACCGCCGCCACCTCTGACTCGATGGGAGGCATTCAAGGAGCAGCTCAAAGCCACGCCTCCTTGTTCGGCCGATGCGTCCAATACCGACAACTATCGCGTCCTCCGCCAGATTTTGCACAAGGAGCGGTGGATTGAACATGTCCAAGGCAAGGACCTGGCAAAGCTGAAAGAGTTGGTCTCTTTTTCCGTCAAGAACAAACCTTTGGGTAGCCTTGTTCGGCATATACATGCGTACCTTGCGCATGTTCAAGCTCAACTTACGGACAAGTACATTCGGCGACTGATAGGAACGCGTCCGGCTACGGAGCATGAGCATACCTTTGCTCTTCATCACTCGGATGTCGGCTGGGACACTCATCGCAAATACGCCTATGTCATGGCTGCCGCCCTCTCCCTTCTCATAAACAATGTCAAAAACCCGTCGCAGCATTACTCTTTTGATGTTCCTTTTGACATTTTGTCATTATCAGAGTCTCTCTGGGAAGCGTTGAGTGCGGAACATGAGGAAGAAGAACCGGAGGAATCGGGAACGGGGGAATTAGATGACGAAGAGGAGGAAGAGGCGGAGGAGGAAGAGGAAGAGGAAGAAGACAACGCCAACGATGACGGTACACCTCATAATGCATACAGCCCTTCTGAGGCGAGGCCGCCGCCCAAGACTAGCCCCAAGGTCCAACAGGCGCTAAACTCGTTGCTCCTGGCCCTATTCTCACAAACGGCGTACAAAAACGACCCGTTTTTCAGTCCATTCACCCGTTTCCTCGTCCTCGCCTCTGTCAATGCTAGGGGAGAGTGGCAAGCGGCGGGTCGCATAACACAGAAGATTGCGTCAATCTTGTTCATAGGACGGTTGGTCTTTGCCCAAAAGTTGCTGGATACAAAGGATCAAAACCCGTCGTTTAACACTTTGAGGTACGAGATGCGTCCATTCTCTAGTTCTTTTCTCAATCGTTATAGTGCGTATGAACTTGCCATCAAGCCGTCACTGCAAGAGGGTAGCGAGAGCATCATGCCGATGCTCTACATCCTCTTGCGCTGTTTCTTGAGCATGAGATCGGCCGACGACAGTATGTTGGTCTTTAACGCACCCGATCTCAGCGGTCAGTCTGCCATTATTGGTCAACACCAACTTCATGTGCAGGACATCGGAGACGCGTTGCGGGAACTGATGCAAGATATCAAGAAGGAACTCGACGAACTCTTGTTCCATCAACCAGAGTTTGACATGCCAGAGGATTTATTCATTCATGATGAACCCAGGTGCAAGGAGTCTGGGTATAGCTTCGCCTCTGATCCACGCAATCGTTGGACCTCGCGTGATGCGAAATCTCTTGCTCATCATGTCCTGATTACCGACCATCTTTTCCGACGTTTTTGTATCGAGACGGAAGACGGGCGCATTCTGTGGCAGTCTGTGGCTTGCATGGATCAAATGCGGCTTATCTATAAGGTCCAAGAGAGCCTCGCCATCGCTCTCATTCTGAGTTCAGGCCAGCCGGCCAGAGGTACTGAGCTGGCAAGCCTCTTGTATGCCAACATCCCCGGAGGATCTATTCGCAACGTATTTGTGTTATTCAACATGTTGATATTGCGTGGTTCGTACAACAAGACCAGTTTCGCTACTGGAAGGGACAAGACGATGGTCAGAGTGCCATTGATCGAAATTGGCAGGCAGCTCATTCGGTTCCTCGTCTTTGTGCGGCCTTTGTATTGCATCTGGCAACGCCAATTCAGGCCAAAAATGAACTCGAATGCGACGTATTTCCTCTTTGCTGGGCTGGAGCGAGCCGTGACTTCGGACGACTTGTCCTTTGCGCTGCGACAATATTCGCTCAAACGATTCAGCATCCCCTTGGGCCTGAGCCTTTTTAGGCAATACATGGCGTTTATCACGGCGTGCAATGAGCCGCTATTCGCATCTGTAAACTCTTCCAAGGGAACGACGTCTGCACAAGAGCAATTCGGTCATACAGGAGAGATGGACCGCATGCATTATGGTGGAGATGAACGTATTCCAGCCGGGATGGACCGTTATACGTTCATGGCTACTGCGGCCGTCAGCGGAGTTTTTCATATCCTCTTTGGACATGAACCGCGCGTCTTGCGGATGCTGGAAAAAGGGAACGGTATGCGGGCTCACCACTTGGCCACGATACAAGGAATCCGCCAACCAACTGCTTCATTACAGCCTCCCGTCCAGCAACCTCATGTAGCGGCCGCCAGCATCGACACGGCAGCGCTGGTGATCACCAATAGACTACTTCCCCCACTGGTCAATCACCTCAATCGATCCGTTGCACATGCACATGCTGCCGTCGTTGACCTTTTTTGTCCGCTAAAGGTCAAAGAGGCGCCAATCCCCTGCGTTGCTCGCCATTGCACTCACCCAGCAATAACGAGGAAACTTCAAGCATTTATAGGGAGTGGATTTAAGAATGTCGAGCAGGCTATGGTGACGCAATTGATGTACGAGGGCAAGGAGCACATTTTATATATATCTCCGACAGGTGCGTGTTAGTTTTACCAGTACTATCTCATTCTAAACCGCTTTGCGCAGGGTCGGGGAAGACGCTTCCCGGTCTTTTCAATGCCGCGCTTCTGGACGAAGGTCGGGTAACGTTGTGGGTCTTGCCTTTACAATCAATGCAGCATCATTACAGAATGCAGTGCAACAAGTTCAACATTCCGTGTGAAACGTGGACGCCCAGGTCTAGCCTTTTGACACCAAAGGCGAATGTTCTTGTGACAATGGAGCTCACACAGCTCCAACAGTTCAAGGACTACGTTGGGAACTTGCGCGTAAGAGATAGATTGGCGAGGATCATCATTGACGAAATTCACCTCGTCCTTACTCACTCCTCCTTCCGCTCTGCCATGGAGTCCCTCACTTGGATGGGAGCCGCGGGCTGTCAACTTGTTCTTCAGACAGCCACACTTCCAGTTGTTCTACAAGAACGGCTTCTCAAAGCCGTCGGCCTTACGACGTGTCAAGTTGTTCGAGCCAAGACTTGCAGGCCTAA
This sequence comes from Amanita rubescens, assembly GCA_015039365.1. NCBI lineage: Eukaryota > Fungi > Basidiomycota > Agaricomycetes > Agaricales > Amanitaceae > Amanita > Amanita rubescens. The sequence goes on from WION01000688.1 coordinate 12,066, forward strand.
CATATCTATGAATGTCATCAAGTGTCCAGCCGCATCGCTTCACTTGATCGTTAAACAGTGTTTTGACGATGCTTTGGCGTACTCCACGGAAGGCCGAGTCATGGTCTTTTGCCGCTCCAAATCCAAGGCCGAGGAAATAGGAGGGCTACTCCAGATTCCAGCCTGCCATTCTGGCATGGACAGGGAGCAAGTCGATGCCGTCCTAAATGAACTCTACTCTGGCACAAAGCGGGGCGTAGCGTCAACGAGTCTATTGGGAGTCGCCGTCGATATTCCACAGGTTACCCACGTCATTCACGTCGAATGCCCGTACGATATCATTTCGTACGCCCAAGAAGCAGGACGAGCGGGGAGGGACGGGTCTCCCGTATGGTCGCATATCATTCTTCCTCAAGGTCCGCCCAGACGTGAGGACAAGGATGAAGAGGATGTCTTTGGAAAGCGAATTTTAGAAGAAATTTTGCAAGACGATCAAACTTGTCGACGTCTTGTCATGCAGGTATTTTTAGATGGCGCGGCCGAGCCTTGCTCTATGATGGATGGCGTTGCGCATTTTTGTGATGTGTGCATGGCTCAGAGCTTGCACATGCCTGACAGACAGACAAGTTCAGCGTTCCCTTGGACGAGAGTTCGACACATTTTGCAAAGTCTCTCATTGCCTCCTCAGCTTCACTCGTATCATTCCTCGACGGCTCCTCCTTCTTCTTCTGTACATATACAAACGGCAGCGGCCCATGCCTCTCGTCATCAGCCGGCGGCTAAACCACCTAGCGAGGTCCACAAAAGACTCCAAAAGGCCCATCATTTAATAGAACGCTTGGCGCTCACATGCGTCGGTTGCTGGCTTCGAGGCTTTGAAGGCAGCCATCTACTAGCCGATTGTCCAAGACGGGATGCGCCCACCGATAAAAATTCAGAATGGCAAAAATGGAAAAGTGCCATGAGGCAAGATTGCGCCAAGCTCAAAGGTGTATGCTATAGCTGCGCGTGCTCTCAGGATGTGAGTAGAATAATTACCTTTTTTGTTTCTACGCTCTGACAATCTTTCAAGTTATCATATATCAATGACGGGCAAGAAAAAATCTATTACCATCATCATGGAAGCACGGCAGTCGATTGCCGTTTCCGTCAAGTATTACTTCCCATGGCGTTTATCGTCGAAACGGAATCAAGTATAGCTCAAGAGTTCTTGGCGTCGCCGCTTCGGGGAGGGGTCCCGATGAACTATGAGATTAATCCGTTCAAGAAGTGGATTTGGGGGCAGGCAGGAGGTGTCCCGAACATCATTAATACGCTTCTTTTGTTTTCGAAAACGCGTCATAGTCCATAGTATAGTTACAACAGGTGTCAAACGACGTTGTGACGCACCGTCGATCTCTCAGCTGTCAAAACCAAAACTCCGACGTCTTCCGCGGCTTCGCGTTTTCTATCTCTTCCTCTCATCTAATCTCTCAATGTCGAACGCTACCGAATCCCTCTGCACAAACTGCGGCAAGTACAACGACGGGACGGCAACTGCCAGTTCAAGAAAAGACCACAAGAGAACTTGCAAAGAACAAGTCGTCGAGGTATACTATCCAGGCATGGCTGGGTTTATCCCCCTGCCCCGAAATCCTAATACTGGTCGGTTCCACTGCATCCGGTGCAACTGTCAGCGAAAAAACTTGCAAGAAATGAAGGTATGTTGTTCATTGTTTTCGGGGTTTTTTTTTGCTCAACAGCCGGTTAGCGCCATGCCAAGAAGTGTCAACAACGTGATGAAGAAGAGACCGCCTCTGATGACGACGATGAAGAGGAAGGGAGTGAGTATCTAGTTGATATGTATTCAACGCCTCATCTGACGCGCATATAAGCAGCGGCGGCGACTGCCTCCGATGACGAGAGTGAGTATCCAGTCGATATGTATTCAACGCGTCATTTGACGTCCATAAAAGCCCGCCATGTCGAGGAAAAAGGGGCTGATACTGCCGCTGAAGAGGAAGAGAGTGAGTATCTAGCCGATATGTATTCAACGCGTCATTTGACGCGCATATAAGCCCGCCATGTCGAGGAAAAAGGGGCTGATACTGCCGCTGAAGAGGAAGAGAGTGAGTATCCAGCCGATACGTATTCAACGCGTCATTTGACACGCATATATGCAGATAAAGCCGAAGAAAACGAGGTCAGGGAACTGACCGCAGACGTGGAGTCCCCACGCCGACTTAAAAGGAATTTAGAAGATCCATGCTTGGACGACGTCCAAGCGAAGAAAACAAGAGCGGACTATTCATCCGCTGTAGAAGAGTACCAGCAGGCCATTGCTTCGGCTACGCTCAAATTCGCTCATGCTGTGCGACCTCACCGTTCCTTTTCAACTCTGTTCTCGTCCATAGGACACGTATTAGACGGGTGGATGGACGAAGTGGAACCTCAGCCCAACGTTCAGCCCATGCCGCCGTCACCATCACCGCAGCAGCCGACGGATGAAGAAACGGTGGTGGCGCCGATGCCTAGGTCCACTCCGCCGCCGCCGCTCGATCCTCACACTCTCCGTCAATGCCTGGATCGATTGCGGCTCCATTGCGTCATCTGCTGGGTGAATGGGGATGAACCCCATCCATCCACCTCCAACTGTCGCAAATACGACCCGGATTTGTTTAGGGTTTTTGCAAGAGAAACAAAGTACAACGATGGTATATGTTTCGGATGCGGAATACCGCAATTCGTAAGTTTATTATATTCTAATGTTTGCTGTCCACTGACCATTCATTTCAGTGGAAGTACAACAACACGCGTTTCCACGGAAGCACTTATGGCCGGAATTGTGGGGACGAAAAAACGATGAAAGGATTATTCGCGATGGTGATCCGCAATTCATCGCTCAATGCGATTTGCGGTAGTCTCATTCCCGGTCACGGAGGCCGGGAAGTGAGTAAAGATGACCTCCTGAGGTGGTTAAACACCTCAGACAAGAAGATGGAAGGGGCTGCGCCTGCATTACTCATTTTGCAGGCGGCCATTTCCATGAGCGGCATGCCTAATGAATCGTAATTATTATTTGTATTTGATTAATATTCCGAGGCCTGAAAGGACTCGGTACGTATGCTACGCGCTCCAGGCAATTCCCGCTCAAGTGCTCTTCGGTCAAACCCGACCTATACTCTGAGACGCGAGACGTATGCTACGCGCGGCAACTCCGCTTTTTGGCGAGACCCGACGTATGCTTGCTGGCCACAGCAACATGCTCTTCGGTGACAACATGTGCTACGCTGCGCCTTCACACTTGGGGCATTACTCGCTTCGACGAGACGCGTGACCATGATGCTTTTTAGATTTGGACGCGACCTTTCCCCAACGCATGCCAGGCGCAGAGCCTTGGATACAGATGCGGAATTGCGCCTCTTTTTGGTCTCGTTCACAGTTCGCCCTTAATTGTTACACGCCCCTCTGTTTTTCGCGTCCTGATATCAGCTAACTCTCATACCTGGAGTCCTGACGACGTCCTCTCTGCCGACAAGTTGCGAGACATCCGTCCTGTTCTTTTCTACTTTAATCATTTCTGAAAGAATTTTGCTTATTGGTAACCCCGGACTCCGGAGGAGATATTGTGTAGGGTGAGTTGTCGCGTTATCCGCGCAATGCCCTCTTCTGACGTGGCGCGCAGAAAGAGTTATTCAGGCATGCCCGCATGTTTTTTGTCTCATTCCCGGTCACGGAGGCCGGGAGGTATATCGCCATGCCCAATGTAATTATTATTTGATTAATTTTAAATTTTATTGCGCACACTGTGACCTTTTGTCACATCACCTTTTTTGGCTGCTTCGTTGCCTCTGGTGATCGTTGATTGACTTTGCGTCGTCATGGATTTCCCATTCGATCTCGGCAGGGTTGTAGCCGAAACACCCGCAGATGGTGAGTGAACCGCTTGATAATTCAGATCCCTCAATCGAAACCATTATCAGCTACGATTGGAGCTTTCGATGGCCGCGTTGCCTGTCACTTTGGGCAACATGGCAAATATTTGATCACTTCCCCCAATGCCGATTACATCCCCGAGCCTGCGTGGGGAAAGCGCAACATTCGGATTAGAGCCGATTTTCGGTTTGGACTAGACGACTACACGTTATGGACTCAGCCGTATCTCAAGGACTATCCCCACATGGCTGCGATTCCTAAAAAGCCGACATCACCCAACGACCCCTTGAGTATCATGTGGTACGATGCTCTGGAGGCCGATTTTGTTCATTCGCCAGGCAGCGCTATCCGCCTCGGCAAACTCGCCTTGGGCATAACCTATCGGTTTCGCACGCTCAAAGAACAACTTGCTTCGCGAGTTATCAAGTACATGCAAAACGTCAATCAAGCCCCCCAATTCATCGGGCCCTTGAGCACCGCCATGCGTCACTCCCTCATCCGTCTGGAAATTATAGACAGCACATTACAGGAAATGCGGTTCGGCATCGCCGAATTTCAGCGTTATTATCTCGAACTCTATGGCCTGATGGACTACTTGGAAATATACCAACCGCGTATGCTCGGTTTAAAGCCGAGAGCCACCACGGTTGCCGATTGCGTCGGCGCATACGTCTCCAATCCTCGAGAGGCCCAAGAGTTTTTCGACGCTGGAATTCCCCTATGGCTGATGCGTACGGCAGATAATTTTGGATCTTCGGTCCCAAATATCCTTTCTATAGCCACCCCACAGCCGCCGTCGCAAGTTGTAATGGAAGACGCGACGCCACCTTTCCAGTCTATATTTTCTGGGCACGCCGTCGAGCAAGGCAAATATGCGGCAATGCACAACTTTGGCCGCACATTCTTAATATTCAGGGATCCATTTCAGGATGAGGCGACGCCAGCCACCGATCGGGATCCTATGATTAGAACTGATCGCCCGTCAGTTTCAAACACGGTGTCGATGCGAGAGTTGCAGCAGCGGAGCGCGGTACCAGGTTCGGCAGGCAAGTCACCTCGAGTTCATCATCAATCTCAACGCCGCCCGCGCGCTCCTGATTTGGACAAGTTTGTGGATCCTGATAGTCATCTTATCCCGCCTCAGATGCCCATCTGGTCTACTGCTTTGAAAGAAGTGGAGCGGAATGATTTGCAAGGGAAAGAATCAGAGCTCAGAAAGTATGCGTTTCCCGAGCCGCGCATGTTCGTATCGTCAACCGACAGCCAAAGAAAGTTGCGTTATCTCATCAATTGGCTTCGATTTCGTCAAGGACTCAAATGGCGCTTGAGTCGTGGTGATGGTGTAGCCCTCCCTTCGCAGTTGTGGAGGGACTTTTTAAACATGGATATGTCGCACATGCCCGATGAAGAGGGGGATACCAAGGCCTCGAAGCGAAAGTCGACCGTTCGGGAAATTTTTGGAAATATCGAAACTATCGACTATACCGCCATTGTCTGGCGTGACGTTGACATTGATCCGCAAGTCATGCCCGATCCCCCCGTCATTATGCAAATCCTTTCTGAACTCTACGAATTGAATTTCCGTTGCGAGCTCCTGGCTCTCAATCGTCGTCTTACCACTCTCACAACCTCTGCTTCAAACGACCTTTTACGGAAATGTTTCTATGGCAGCGAAATCTCCTTGTTTCAAATTGTCGTCAGTCAAAATCGCGGCTTTGCCAGCAACAGGCCGATTGACCGTCGTGAATACGTCACCGCGTTGGTGAAACTCATGTCCAGTTGGAAAGGGTTGGATATTCCTGCAAACTTTTCGCGTATTGATAATTGCAATCAAGTAGAATTTCTTGAAATCGAAGAAGCCGCTGCCCGTTTCTATACGCAACAATTTTATAACATGTCTGGCCGTGCTCCGATTATCCCTCACTGTTTGTTGTAATACCGGGATATAATGTGACCGTGGAAAATTATAATTATAATTCGGGTCGACGACAAACGCCACAACCCTATCGTCGCGTCATGAACAGCTTATCTCGGATACTCACTGTCACCACAGACGAAGTGGAAAAAGTCATGCAACAACTTGATCGGCTTGACAAGCCTGTTGGTGGGGCTCCAGAGTCGGAATGGGAAGAGTTTGGTAGGGAAATCCTTTCGCTTGCGGTAAGTGATTTATGTTTGTTTTTTATCTTTACTGATGCGTTTCACAGACTCAACTTGAACAATCTCTCCGTGGGAGATCTACTCCACCAGAAGCGGTAGATTTGTTCAAGGTCAAGTTTGCCCATCTCGAATGCAACGCGTCTTCGCAGTGGGGTCCTTGGTTGGACGAGCTCTCTCCTGGTCTCCGTTCAACTCTCCCGACACGCCTTGATGTCCCTGGTCGCAACTTTGTTCATATACATGGGTACGGTGGACAGCCGAAACAAATCCCATTCCCGAATCCGCCAAAGCAGAACAAACGACGGTCTGACTCGAGTCCCGCTGATCCTCCTTTCAAGCGGCCACGCACTGTTCCTACGACAAAGATTGGTCCCCCTAGACGCAATGCCAAATCAAAGTCGATGCCCGTCGCCAACCTCGACGAGGACTTGAACGGGTCTTCTGGGGATGAAGATGGGGATGGGGATGAAATCGATGGAGAGGACGAAGCTGTGAATGACGGGGATGGTGGCGAGGGAGACGATAATGGTGAGGAAGTGGACGAGGAGGAGGAGTACAACGACGACGACCCTCTGCCATACAGCATTACTCTCAAAGACTGGTCGGATTTGCTTGCGAATAAAAGCAAGATGAAGGCGTGGGTAGCTAAGCAGAAGGGACAGCGGATTGATCGTGTAAGTGATTCAATTCTAGTTCTGATCTTTGCTCATGTCTCCTAGTGTGGACTGTGCGAGAAACGTGGCGTATACTGTGGGTTTGAAACCGGCAAAAAACGCACTCGGTGCTTTACCTGCTGTCTCAGTAAGAAGGTCTGCTCCATCAATCTCAAGCCTCGTCGTTCCAAAGCGGCGCAGTCCAATATCGCCGCTGGCCAAGGACCACTCTCTTCCAATGAGCGAATCTCCCCATCAATGGCAGAGGTGTTGGCTCGCAAAACGGACCTCAAGCATTTCAAGACAATGGATGGGTACTTACACACCATGATCGAGATGGTCGAGAAACGGATCCGTGCTGAAGAGGGACCGATGACGCGTCGGAAGTCAAAGGCTGGAATGGGTATATGATTGACGCGCTAAATATGTATATTCTGGGTACGCGAATACTGGGCGCCGTGAGCGTCGAAAACGGGATATAATGTGACTGTGGGAAGGTCTGAACTGCTTCGACACAAAAAAAAAAACGCGTCTAGTCTTTCCAGCCAGAACCACGATGAACCGGTTCAGCTCTGCTACATTTACTGCTGCTGCTGTATCTGAAATGAAACAGATCAAACAAACTCTACTGCGACTCACCCCGCCTGGTAGTGGTGCTGCAGAGTCGGAATGGGAGTGTTGGGGCCGGCGCAGTGCTGCTCTCGTCGTAAGTCCTGCTACTTGTCCGATCTTTCTCTACTAATTCATGTTTCTAGCTCCGTCTTCATAACCTCCTTCAAGGTTTACCCCCTCCTCAAGAGATTGCCGTCGTTATAGAAAAGATGCTCGATACGATGGAGGCGAACGCGCTTATGAATTGGGGGCCTTGGCTGGACGAGGTGTGTCCAGGTATGCATCAGAAACTGCCAGCCCTTCAAGTACCTCCACAACGACCCACTTCAGTAGCTGTACCTCACCCACGTCCTGTTCGTCGCGCTCAGGCAGGTCTCCAACCGAACATCATTCATCAACCTATCCCTGTCCGTGGTGAAGAACAATCTGCCGATGAGGATGAAGATAACGCTAACAACGCTGATGATACGGTCGCCGTCGACAAAGTTTCTCTACCTACCGTTCCTACTACTCAAGTTAAACCTCCGCCCCCTGCATCAGTTCGTGCCCCCCGCGCGTCTCCTGCCGTTACTGTTCCTACTACTCCTCAACCCCCTGCATCAGTTCGTGCCCCCCGCGCGTCTCCTGCCGTTACTGTTCCTACTACTCCTCAACCCCCTGCATCAGTTCGTGCCCCCCGCGCGTCTCCTCCTCTTGTACCGGTAACACTCCCTACCCATCTCAAACGGACCAACTGGCTATCCCTTTCCAATGACGAAGTTCGGATGCCCATGTGGGTAGCAGCCCAAAGGGAACAACGCCAACCTCGGGTAAGCCATCGAACTTTACGCCTCTCACCGTCCTTACTCACCTTTCTTAGTGTGAACTTTGCGAGGTACGCGACTTGTACTGCGCATTCGAGTTGAACAAGAATCGATCCCATTGCTTCACGTGCGCTGAGAGCAAGAAACCTTGCTCCCTCAATCCTAACATGTCAACTGTGGAGCCTGCTAAGCGTAAACCCGACGAGTCGAACGTAGTCACTGTCCCCTCCAAGCGTGTACGAGTCGACGAGCCGACCACTCCATCCCCATCTCCTGCACCTAAACCCCGTCGAGTGGTCCCATCGGGTCCATCTATCGATTTGGACCATCGAGCGGAGGTGTTGGGGCGCAAGATGAGTCTCAAACTATTGAATATGATGAAAGGTTATATGGGCACCATGATCGAGATGGCGGAGCGAGACTTGGTGGAACTGGGAGAAGTTGTTGAAAAGGACGAGGGCGTAGGAAATGAACGGGATTGAGAGTGCCGGGTCACTCTGTTTGTAATAAAAACAAAGTGTCGTCTTGGTGTATCAGTCTTCACCCGAGCACTTTTGTATGCGCGGACGGGAAGTTCAACTTGAGGCTTGGCACGCGGGCTTCTGAGCCTTTGATAGCAGGGAACTCTCGTCACGTAATAAGGAAATTATGGACGTGCGACAGAGTCGGCAAATAACAACAATTGCAACTTGTGCGATGACGACGATCTTGCTGACTTAGCCGACTTGTCAGGGTAACCTTTAGTGCGACTTTGGACGGGCGAACAATGGCGACTTGTGCGGTGGTGATGATCTTGCCACCGTTCGGGAAATATCGAAACTATCGACTACACTGCTATTCTCTGGCGCGACGTTGACATTGTTCCGCAAGTCATGCCCAATCCCCGAAATCCAAAGCCGCTGCCCGTTTCCATGTCTGTGCTCCGGGATATAATGTGACCGTGGAAAATTATAATTATAATTCGGGTCGACGACAAACGCCACAACCCTATCGTCGCGTCATGAACAGCTTATCTCGGATACTCACTGTCACCACAGACGAAGTGGAAAAAGTCATGCAACAACTTGATCGGCTTGACAAGCCTGTTGGTGGGGCTCCAGAGTCGGAATGGGAAGAGTTTGGTAGGGAAATCCTTTCGCTTGCGGTAAGCGATTTATGTTTGTTTTTTATCTTTACTGATGCGTTTCACAGACTCAACTTGAACAATCTCTCCGTGGGAGATCTACTCCACCAGAAGCGGTAGATTTGTTCAAGGTCATGTTTGCCCATCTCGAACGCAACGCGTCTTCACAGTGGGGTCCTTGGTTGGACGAATTCTCTCCTGATCTCCGTTCAACTCTCCCGACACGCCTTGACGTCGGGTACGGTGGACAGCCGAAACAAATCCCATCCCCGAATCCGCCACCCGCTGATCCTCATTCCAAGCGGCTACGAACCCCACTGACAAAGATCGGTCCCCCGAGACGCAAGGTCAAGTCTGGCGACGACGACGTGCCATACAGCATTACTTCCAAAGATTGGTCGGATTTGCTTGCGAATAAAAGCAAGATGAAGGCGTGGGTAGCTAAGCAGAAGGAACAACGGATTGATCGTGTAAGTAATTCGATTCTAGTTCTACCGGTCTTTGTTAATTTCTCCTAGTGCGAACGATGCGAGAAACGTGGTATATATTGTGGCTTTGAAACGGGCAAAAAGCGCAACCGGTGCTTTTTCTGCGTTATCAGTAAGAAGGTCTGCTCCCTCAATCCCTACTCCAAAGCAGAAAAAGATGCCAAACCTCCGGCCCCAGCCAAGTCCATCGCGTGTCCCTCTTCGGAGGTGTTGGCTTGCAAAAGGAATCTCGAGCATTTCAAGACGATGGAACGGTACCTGGACAATATGATCGAGATGGTCATCCGTGCAGAAGAGGGGCCGATGACGCGAGCTAAAGCGAAAGGGTTGACGCGCTGAAAATGTATATAGTATAGCGTCAATCGGGATATAATGTGACTGTGGGAAGGCGTCAACACCCCCCCCCAAAAAAAAAAACTCGTCAAGTCTTTCCAGCCATGAACCGTTTCACCCCCACCACACCAACAACTCCTGCAGCTGCTTCTGAGCTGGCGGAGATCAAAAGGGCTCTGCTGCAGCTCACCCCTCCTGGTAGTGGTGCCGCAGAGTCGGAATGGGAGAATTGGGGTCGTAAAAGTGCCGTCCTTATCGTAAGTCCTCCCTCTTGTTTTACATTTCTCTAATCAAGTCTCTAGCTCCGTCTCTACGATATCCTTCAGGGATCACCACCCCCGCAAGAGATTGGCGTTATAATGGAAAATATGGTCAAAACGTTGGAGACGAACGCGCGTAGGAACTGGGGGGCTTGGCTGGACGAGGTATGTCCCGGTACGCGTGAAAGGTTGCCAGCCGGTGTCGAACAACGGCCCGCTCCCGTTGTTCGGCGTCCTGCCCGTCGTTCCCTTACCCGACGGTCGCCAGTACCTCCTAGAAAACCTTCTCCTCGACGGATCTCCGTTCTTCAACCTAGCCCTGTCCCCGATGAGGATGAAAATTCTGGGGAAGAAAGTGAGAGTGGAGATGACGTCGTCGCCCATGCATCTCCTCTCGTACCAGCAATACTCCCTACCCATCTTAAACGGACCAACTGGCTATCCCTTGCCAACGACCAAGTTCGGATGCCCGTGTGGGTAGCAGCCCAAAAGGAACAACGCAAACCAACCGTAAGTAATCGAACTTTACTCTTCTCACCGTCCTTACTCACTTTTGCTAGTGTGAACTTTGCGAGGTATCCAACTTGTACTGCGCCTTTGAGTTGGACAAGGACAAGAATCAATCCGGTTGCTTTGCGTGTACCGAGAGCAAAAAACCTTGCTCCCTTGATCTGAAGGAAGCAGGTGCAGAGCCTGCCAAGCGTATCGATCTGAAGGAAGTAGGTGCAGAGCCTGCTAAGCGTAAACGTGACAAGTCGAACGTACTAGGCACCATCCCCTCCAAGCGTGTACGAGTCGACGAGCCGACTACTACTCCATCCCCGTCTCCTGTACCTAAACCCCGTCGAGTTGGACCTGTGGCGGCCCCGTCGACGCCAACCTCGGGTCCATCCACCAGACGTACCGAGTTAAACCATCGAGCGGAGGTGTTGGGGCGCAAGATGAGTCTCGAACTTTTGAAGATGATGAAGGGTTACATGCACACCATGATCGAGATGGCGGAGAAAGACTTGGCGGAACTGGGAGAAAGTGTTGAAAAGGACGATGACGATGACGCGAACGGTATTGAGCTATCATAATTACTGTACGCCGCAATGAAAGTGTTTTTTGCAACCGAGTCGTCATTGTAATTGGGCCGTACCTCACAAAGTCATCACTACTCTTGGATGACGTACCGTTGAGCATTCCCGTGAGGTCAACAACAGTCACGAAAAAGACCAGAGCACGTTAATGCCACATAAGTGCTTATTGCATATTACCGTACATACGATGTCCCCACCGTGTTTGACTCGTCGTTAAAGTAATGTTGCAACCTACTGTGGCGATGGCGACATGATAATCTTACCGACTTTCTTCATTGCTGTCGGCTCGAATTTGCCGCCTTTCTTCATCCGGCATGGAATTCCCATTAGTTGAGTGATGATATCCACTTTCTTCATCCGACTTGTCATCGACAATAATGATTTTGCCGACTTTGTTCATCCGTTGCCGTCGACTTGGTCAACTTATCGTCACATTGACAATAATGATTTTGCCAACTTTCTTTTGATTCGTTATCATCGATTAGCCGATGCGCCGTTAAGGTAACTTAGTACTAACCCTTGGGAGGAAACAATACAAGTGCGTTTATAGCTTGTTATTCTTCGATCAATCTACTGATGTCTACGTAGCTAAGACGCGATCGTTAGGGTTTAGGGTTTAGGGTTTTAGGGTTTAGGGTTTAGGGTTTAGGGTTTAGGGTTTAGGGTTTAGGGTTTAGGGTTTAGGGTTTAGGGTTTAGGGTTTAGGGTTTAGGGTTTAGGGTTTAGGGTTTAGGGTTTAGGGTTTAGGGTTTAGGGTTTAGGGTTTAGGGTTTAGGGTTTAGGGTTTAGGGTTTAGGGTTTAGGG
>WION01000689.1:0-24277 GCA_015039365.1 Amanita rubescens
TTACGGCTCTTATTATCTCGATGGTATGGATCGAACTGTACCATGGCATCAGCTACGGACGTTCGAGGTAGTAACAGCCGGGGAGTCTCCAGTAACACCTTCATCGTGTCTCAATGTGCTCCGTCAGTCCCGATTACTTGAACATTGCCGCATATCGTTATCGGAAGAATCATCGTTCGCATCTACTGTCATTTCTACAGGGGAAAAAATTGTTCTTGCCAGCATGGATTATTTCAAAGCGGAATTTTCGGATGGTTTAGTGGTACCAATGTTCCTCCAGCCACTTGTTATGCCGAATGTTACCACATTCTCCCTCGGGCAACTTTCATACACGACATTAGGCTGTGATATGCCTACGCTGATCGGCATTGTCCAACGCTCAGGAGGAATGCGTCGCATTCGCCGCCTAGAGATTGACAGTTCTTCTGCTGAGCTCGATATCGGTGTTTGCTGGAGCTGCTACCATCATTGGTGTCTATTTCTATCGGAAACGGACACCTCAATGACAATGTCATAAAACAATTGTCGAGCGGCAAACTTGGGCCTCGGTTATGCGACATTTATTTGGAGGTCCCGCATGATGGGGGTCAGATACTATCAATGGCGGAATCGCGCTACCAGAACGCAACCCATTCTCCTGATAGTAAGCAAATCGAGGGTATGCCTTGTCCGTTCAAGTCCATATCGATTCCCTGCATGGCTACGCAGTCCGAGTCGGCGTATCGCAGCAGGATCAAATTATTATCTGAGAAATGCGGCACTAGCATCAATTTAGAAGACGAATATGGAGAATAAGGGTGAAGTGATACGGACAAGATTGATACATCGAGCGAGTCGTGTACACAAATAGATAACAGTCTTTCTGGTGGCTCCGGCTCCGGCTAGTTGGCCGAGCTTTTAGAATCAAACACGCCGGAATCTCGGGAACAATGTTCACGCGGGCGAGCAGTGTTTCTGGAGCGGCAGTGCCAGGCAGGTACAAATATTCAGAGACCAAAGAAGATAGCCAACTTTCTCTAGTACAAGTTTCTTCCGCCACTCGCTTCCAACATTATATACTTTGTGTATGGTCCGGTATTCTATAATCATGCCAAGTTATTGAGATTAGCAGGGTTATGTACTTGATCGGTGGCAGGCAGGTAAAAGCTAGCTTAGGTACGTGTGAAAATGTTTTGAATTTTTGTGAGCAAGCCGCGCCTCAGTAATGTCCAACTTCAATTGCTATAGCCTATTGCCGCTACCCACCGGCAACGCTAACAATGTCGACCTCGCATCAATAGGACGAACGAACAGGGTCTATTCCGAAGAAGAGGAGGCATACATTCGAAACATCCTGTTGGTTGCACGGCAGCAAAAGGAGGAAGTTGTAGACCTTATCGGCCGGTGCGAGGTAGCTCTGGCACCTCACAAGAAATTGCCACCGGATGTCTTGCGGTCTATATTCCATTTTTCCAACCAGACACGTGCGGAGTTTCCCCTATCAAAGCGCGGTGTCGGTTTACGTCTCCTCCGAATTACCCATGTTTGTTCTGCGTGGAGGCAGCTTGCGTTAGAAACGCCTGCATTGTGGAGCGAGCTGTGCATATATCTGTCATCTGCGGATCGGTCCCGGCATCACCAAAGGTTGTCCTCTGCAAGACAATGGTTCGCCCGTGCACAGGATATGCCCAGGTCATTGTTCATTGACCTCGTTTGGCTGGGCTCCTACAACGACCCGTATTTACATGACGTATGGGAACAGATACTCAAATTCATGGCTCTGTATCGGTTAAGAGATTTAGAGCTGGAGTATCCTATCAATCGATTAGCACTGAAGCTACCGGACCACGTTTTGTCGTCGATTGAATGCCTGCATTTAACCGGCATTGACAATGATACAGTCAACCGCTCCGCCAAATCCCCCTTCTCTGATTTCGGGACACTCTCCAACCTCAAATGCTTAAAAATATACAAAGCTTCCAATCTTCGTGGTTTAGATAACGTTACCCAATGGCATCAGCTACGGACCCTTGACATTCGGGCATTTGAATACAGCGAAATAACACCCTCATTGTGTCTCAATGTTCTCCGTCAGTGTCACTTACTCAAATATTGTAATCTGTCCCTCGCCAAGGAGCCATCGTTCGTGTCCACTGCTGTCGTCTCTGGGAAGGAAAAAATTGTCCTTGCCAACATGCATCATCTTTCCCTAGATTTTTTTGATGGCTCAGCGGCATCAGCGTTCCTCCAGCCTCTCGTTATCCCTAATATAACCACGTTTCTTCTCGGGTTAGCATATCCCTGGACTCAATTGAACTGTGATATGCCCGCGCTAATTGGCATTATCCAGCGCTCGGCGGGCATGCATCAAGTTCGCCATCTGAAGATCGACAATTCTCCCTTGCTCGATATTGGCATTTTGCTGGAACTTTTACCTTCCTTAGAGCAGATTTCCATCAAATCCGGACATCTCACTGCCAATGCCATAGAACGGTTGTCAAGTGGCAAGCTTGGGCCTCGGCTATGCGATATTTGTTTGGGTCACACGCACGATGCGGCAGATAAGATACTTTCAATGGTGGAATTACGGCATCAGAATGCAACCAAGTCTTCTGACAGTGAGCAAATGGAGAGCACGCCTTGTACATTCAAGAAGATATCAATTTTTTGCACCCGCCCAAGGTCCTATCGCAGCCGAATCGAAGATTTGTTTCTCGAGTGTGATGTTGACGTGTGGTTGGGCCTCAGCGAAGACGAAGGCTTGGAAGAAGACTCGGAAGACGAATACTCAGAAGATGAACATTACTTAGAAGATGAACATTACTCAGAGGACGAAGATTACTCAGAAGACGAATCCGATTACGGATACGCCGAACTCTGATGCCTAAACTCGCGATGCTACTCAGCATTACGCAAAATTTTAATTTGCAATATATCTGTTTATAGTCCAGCATTTTGTCGCATAGCTTTCTCGATACGTGATGTCTTTCTTTTTCAAACCCCAGTCCTTCTTACGGAGAGAATGGAAACAGTTGTTCTTGGTGTTATGATTTAATCACAATAGATTTCAGCCATCCCAGGTTTGAGTTATTCCGGCCGCCAGTGTATGCCTCACGGGTTGAGATGCGTTTGTTCTATTGTGAACTGTCAGTCGCCGATTTTTCTCGCTGGAAGGTGGTTACTCATGGACGACATGGTATGAATGGAACTGGAAGTACCCCAAAGGTAGGAGCACCGTGAAACGAAGAGTTTCTCCAATATGGACGAGTTAAAGCAAGAGGTGAATGATCTCATAATTCATCTTCGCCTCGTCTTCGGCTCTGAATCAAAGCATGTCGGAATCTTGATAACATATGTTCTCATGGGAGAATGATGCTGCTCAAACTATAGCGCCAGACGGGTACAAACATTCAGAGAGAAGGTCGTCGTCAATTTGTTAGAAAGACTGGAGGGCATATCTTCTGGACTTGCTTCAAACGCTGAGAAAGGACACTGGACAAGGGGTCGGTGTGCAAGTTAGCTTGCAACCGTATGACCAGGGAAATGTGCTCGCCTAACCTTAGTTGCGTCAACGCGTCAGACGCTGCATTTCCGGGGGACGTTAATGTCGGGGTCACTGTGGTGAACGGTGCAGGCCAGGTAATCCCTAACTTGGGACGAGAGCAAGCGGCGTGTTGGAGGCTATACGCCAGTACGTTGACAATCCAACGCTAAATAGAGGGTAAGATAGTCTAGTATAGTATGTGTAGACTTGAGGTGGGCTTGTATCAGAGCAACCTCACCGTGTGCTATCTCGGCAAACGCCGCCCGCTTAGCCCTGCTAGCAATGTTCACCTCGCAATTGCAGCCTATACCCAGTGACGGCGACGGACAACTCGACGTCTCATCAATAGGACGAACGAACAAACTTCACTCTGAAGAAGAGCAATTATATATTCGGAATGTTCTGCTGGCTGCAGAATCCCTGTTACAGTCGGGGACCGTAGATGGTGATCTGCGGCGAAGGGAGGAGACCGTGGACGTTATCGGCCGGTGCAAAATTGCTTTAGCACCTCACAAAAGACTGCCACCCGATGTCTTGCGGTCCATATTTCATTTCTGTGGCGAGGCACGCGTACAGTTTCCCCTAGGATCAAAGCAACATGGCACCAACATTGATCAGGATCTACGTCTCTTCCGTATCACCCATGTCTGCTCTGCATGGAGGCAGCTTGCATTGGGAATGCCAGCATTGTGGGGCGACATTTCGATATGTCTAGCATACGAGGATTGGAAGCAGACATTGTCTTCCGCCAGACAATGGTTCGACCGTGCACAGGATATGCGCAGGTCATTGTTCATTCGTTACTATATTGCGGGGAATGCGGACGTCAGCCCGCAGTTATGGAAGAAGCTACTCGAATTCATGGCTCAGTATCGGTTAGAAGAATTGGATTTGGTGTATCCCATCCACCATGTAGCATTGAAGCTCCCAGACCATGTCTGGCCGTCGATCGAACGCTTACATTTGAAGGCCCTGGTAGACCGTCGTTCCAGCGGGCAACAGCTTTTTTCCAACTTCGGGAAACTTTCCAATCTCAGACATTTGAAGATATACGGCTCTTATTATCTCGATGGTATGGATCGAATTGTACCATGGCATCAGCTACGGACGTTCGAGGTAGTAACAGCCTGGGAGTCTCCAGTAACACCTTCATCGTGTCTCAATGTGCTCCGTCAGTCCCGATTACTTGAACATTGCCGCATAACGTTATCGAAAGAATCATCGTTCAACACCATTCCCACAGAGGAAAAAATTGTTCTCGCAAACATGGATTATTTCAAAGCGGAATTTTCGGATGGTTCAGCGGTACCAATGTTCCTCCAGCCACTTGTTATACCGAATGTTACCACATTCTCCCTCGGACAACTTAAATTCACGCAATTAGACTGTGATATGCCTACGCTGACCGGCATTATCCAGCGCTCAGGAGGAATGCGTCGCATTCGCCGCCTAGAGATCAGCACTTCTTCTTCTTTCCTCGATATTGGCGTTTTACTGGAACTTCTACCTTCATTGGAGTCTATTTCTATCAAATCCGGACGTCTCAGTCACAATTCAATAAAAGAATTATCGAGTGGCAAGCTTGGGCCTCGGTTATGCAACATTTATTTGGATCTCCTACATGATTCAGATCAGATACTGTCAATGGTGGAATCGCGCTATCAGAACGCAACCCAGCCGCCTGATGGTGAGCAGGTTGAGGATACGCCTTGTCCATTCAAGTCCGTATATATTCCCTGCAGCACTACACTTCCAAAAGTGTTAGATCGCAACAGGATCAAATTATTATCCGAGAAATGCTCTGCTAAAATCTGCTTGAATGTTTTAATACATTAGTTTAACGAAACATGATTATCTAATACGAAGTCGTAGTCGCAAGAACCGTGAACGACAATATCTCCGCTATCGCCTGTTTCCGACATGCAGAAATGAACAGAGTCTTCATCGGCGCTCCGTCCAAAGAATTTCTACTTTCTAATAACTCGGAGAGCGCGACATTTCATTGGCGCACCATTTCCCCTCCCAGCGCCACCGCGTCGGGTGCCGGCACAGGAGACTCATTCTTTATACCTCAAGATGCCTACGAGGCCGCAAGCATTCGGATCTCCAAATTCTACCAGAACACAATATTTCACGAGGAGTCTGATAACCATGGTACGTGCTTTCCGTCATCGTGGTCTCAATAGTGTACCAATGGTTGTTGACCATAGACGAAACCACCGCATACACCTGGCCACCTACACTGGCACAAGGCAACCATGACACCGGTTCTAGAGTAGACGCGACAGTGCCGTCATTCCTACTACACGACTCTTGCACGTTAGAGTCAGAACCCATCCCACGAGGGGAAGAGACTCAAATTTCATCACCGTCCGCCTCTCAATCACTCTCTTACTCCAGATCCAACCTCGACTTGTCACGTTCTATCGCTCATTTCCCTTCCTTCCATTTCAACCCGAATAGCCTTTCTTCCCTCTCCCTTCTCTCGCAAACGACGAGAAAAGTAAACCTCCTGCTTGCTGTGCTGGAGGTGGACGGTCCAGACACGATAAAAATCAAGAATGGGCGAGATGCGGGAAAGGAAGTGGCAATTCTTAAAATGATTGTGGGTGATGAAGAGGGGAAAGTAGGGAAGCTCACAGCTTGGAGAGAGGTGGCGGAGATGTGGGGTGGTAGTCTCGAGGGTTCCGTTGCTGTGAAGCGGGGGGATGTGATATTACTCGAGGGTATGCTCGCCTACTACACCTGCTTTGCATCGATCTAATATGCTTCGGAACCGATAGATGTTAACGGTTTGAGGGATGCGCAGACTTCGCCTTCGTTGACGGCATCCCCATATCTTAGCTCGAGGCTGTCGATTTGTTACCGTACGCTTCCTCGCGAAAACGATGATCAAAGATTGAGGCCTGATTTGAGATTGGGAGCGAGCGATGCAGCAGTGAGAAAAGTTGCAAGTGTAGTCAGGTGGTTTGAAAAGATGGCAGGATTAATGTAAAGGGTAAAATTGACTGCATCTGGGGAGAAGATGCGGATTTCCTTCATAATATGTTCAAAGCTCCCTATTCCATCTCGTGTGATATGGTCTTTTATTTCGAATCCACACAGAATACAATGGCGATCATGAAGTCTGAGCATTTACACATCATAGCAAGTCGTAGTTTTCATTGTATGGGTGATTAGTTAGTGACTTGTAGCAGCTTCGGTAAGGAAGATGCTCCATCCCAATGACGGTGGGAGCATGCTCCAGCTAAGATGCCGGTCTGTCTAAGACTCGCGGTAGACTCCTGCGAGCGGAATATGTCAATGAATCGCAGGGGGACAATAGTGCGAGTCTTGAATGAGTTGAGAAAATAGACGCCATCAATCCCGCTTATGAGGATGCAAATATGGCAAAATAATTGTCCATGATTGCCAAATCTGACGCGAAGACGCCCGCGATATCGATCTCTAATATTGTCCATGTGCCAGCTGTAGGTTAGAATTGAGTCCTTTGCGCATTCATAGTTTACCTGGACTTTTAAAATTGTCCGGAAACAAAATGTATCGACCCTGCGGAGTCGCAGTCCGCCAGCGGCTTCGCAGGCGAACTTTAGCTGTTGCATTAATTCAGAGGGTCTTCTTATCGGACATCACAATGTTCGTTGCCGATGCTAATGCATAGAGCCTCTCATACACCCTGCGCGATCTTGAACGATGTCATCCTGACATTATTCCACGATCCGGTGATCGAACAGGACAGCCAGCCCCAAACGTGGATACTCTGATATAAAGGCTATGACCTCTTAGCTGCGACGCTCACTTCAGCGCATTATGGCACCAGTCGTAACGCATATTTCACAAGTGACTGCTCTTTTGAGCGATATTCTGCGACCTTTGCACATTGGATTTCTGGTTGCTGGTAAGTCTTCAAACATAACTGTTGCGGTATCTCACTTTCAATTCAAGGTTATGTCATCTATCGCATTGTTCATCATCTGGTACTATGGCCACGCTATCTTTCGCCTCTACGCCATGTTCCAACAGCCCCTGGTACCCGACTAATTACAGGTCACATGCACATCATAATCAATAACCAAGCTTGCATTCCACATCGCGAATGGGCAAAGAAGTTGGGACCCGTTGTTCGATTCTTTGGTCTACTCGGTTTCGAGCGCTTGTTCTTTCTACAACCTGAACTTTTGCATCAGATTTTGGTCAAGGGTTGGCTTGATTATCCTAGGGTACGTATGATCGGATTTTCTTGAGAACATCTTTGCCGACCGCGGTGCAAAGCCTCCATATCTGAGACACCTTCTTGGAATAACGACTGGTTATGGTCTGCTGACAGTCACTGGCGATGAGCATCGATTGATGAAGAAAGCAATGAATCCCGCGTTTTCGATGCCGAATCTGATGTCCCGTATGTGTGATTCACTGCATGAACAAGCGTGACTGAAATAACTCAACAGAAATTCATACGTATTACAATTCAATCGATGGGTCCGTTTAAGCTCCAGTACATCGAATAATTGGTTGATTAGTTTCATTGCTAGACTCGTCAAGTTAATGCACGATCAAATTGACGCCCAAAAAGAACCAATGATGGGGAAGGTAATGCATATGTATGATTGGCGTGCGTCTTATTATCTGTTCCTATTTTGATGAACTATACGTCATTTCAGTGAGCAAAGCTACTCTGGATATCATCTGTGAAACTGCATTTGGCTACAAGACTGATTCTCTACACAACCCTGAGAATGAGCTTGCAGTAGCCTATGAGAGACTCCTTGGGCTACAAAATGGTAAGCTTACCCAGCCTAACGCCGGGACCATCACTGATGTTACATCCAGAATGGAACATCGCAAAATTCGTTGTGTTCTTATTCATTCCTGGTTTCCCACAGCTACTGACGACTTCTTGGATGTATAAACGTCGTCGTTGGTTCGAAAAGACATCATTTACCGGTACGTGAGCTTCCGAACGTTGAAGACATTAGCTATGACGTCTAGGACAACCGTAGCTGAGCTAAGCACTTTGCTTGAGTCGATGCATACGATTAGAAAGGTCTCTATGGAGTTGCTTCAAGAGAAGATGAACGACAGCGTCGCTGTATCTGATACTGATGCCAAACGCGATATCATGAGCATCCTAGTTCGCGCGAGGAAAGCCGATCTAGAGAAAGACAAAACTGTTTATGCTATGAGCGATAAAGCCATGATCGACCAAGTGGTAAGTATTGGGATAATCGATGACATTGATACATTGATTTTAAAAAAAACAGTTGACATTTCTCGGTGCGGGCCACGAGACTTCAGCGTCGGGGTTGGCGTGGGCAAGTCTAAGCCTGTCTTTATTCAAAACCAGATTTTAACCCGTCCAGAAAGACATTGTGGCTACTTGCTAATAATCAAGAGGCTCAGAGTAAGCTCCGCGAAGAAGTTGCGCCAGTGCTTAGGAAGGATCCACATCCCGACTATCGTACACTCAAAGAGTTACAGTGGCTCGATTGCGTGGTGTGCGTATTTTCCAGCTGCCGCTTACGGTAAATTGACAATTTTCCGACCAGGATGGAGAGTTTAAGGGTGTTGCCACCTGTACCTCTTACCTTCCGCATTGCCGAAAAAACCGATTACATAGGTGATATACTGGTGCCAAAAGGAACCCACCTTTTGATTCCTGTGTGTCTCTGGATTTCATCTTGAGAGAAACGGTCCATATTCACTGCTTTTAGGTCCGCGTTGTCAACACGTATAAAGATATCTGGGGCGAAGACGCGGAGGAGTATGTCTTTTTTCGTATCAGTGCCGCAGATGCTCAGAGTCATACCATCTACTGCATCTTATCTAGATTTAAACCAAGCCGCTGGCTTAATCTGCCGGACAGTTATAATCCCAATTATTCATTTTTGTCATTTATTGCTGGTCCACACGCCTGCATCGGGAAGACGATGGCAATCATGGAAATGAAGGCCATCCTTGCGTAAGGGGTTGGTGATATATGTGTGAACATGATGCTGATGATCGACAGATCCTTGATTAACAACTTCTCGTTCGAGCCATCGTATGCGGGACAAGTTATCAAGTCAGGAACCGCAATTACAATGAGTATGCCTCATCGTAAATTAACTTCGTGGTGGCTTATAAACCCTTCGTTTCAATAGAGCCTACTGATGGCATGCCATTACTGGTGAAGCCTGTCAGGTGAGTTCCTTGTCTGAATCCAAAATCGTCGTGCTTCACGCCGGATGCGTTAATCAGGAAAATGTGAATAAACATTAATCCATTGAAATTTACGTGTATCTTTCTCAACCTATTACTTGACGTTTAACTGTTTACGCAACTTTATCTATTGTCTTGTCCCCTGTCTTCGCTTCACTCTACATCTTTGTTACGACGTACTAATACAGACACTACGTGGACTGTGCTGTTTCTCACACTGCTGTGAAGGCGGTTTGACATGTGACCTGAGCGTGACCGACGCGTCTTAACCCGAAAAAACCGATTACGTTGGCGGTATACTGAAAGGAACTCACCTTTTGATCCTGTATGTCTCTGGATTTCATCTTGAGAGAAACGGACCATGTTCACTGCTTTTAGGTCCGCGTCGTCAACACGTATAAAGGTATCTGGGGCGAAGACGCGGAGGAGTATGTCTTTTTTTCATATCAGTGCCGCAGATGCTCAGAGTCATACGATCTGCTGTATCCTATCTAGATTTAAACCAAGCCGCTGGCTTAATCTACCGGACAGTTATAATCCCAATTATTCATTTTTGTCATTTATTGCTTGTCCACACGCTCGCATCGGGAAGACGATAGCGATCATGGAAATGAAGGCCATCCTTGCGTAAGTGGTTGGTGATATATGTATGTATGAACGGGATGCTGATGATCGACAGATCTTTGATTGCCAACTTCTCGTTTGAGCCATCGTATGTGGGACAAGTTATCAAGTCAGGACAATAAACCTCGACCATTGCTTCTGTCAAGCTCGTTCCAACCAGAAACGGTACCAGAGCCCGCAGCGCACGAGCCTCGTCAGCCGCTGGGCACCATAATAATACTTCAGTCCTATCTCAGGACGTAAATTTCTCAGAAGAGTCGATTACGACGAGTCGCGCCATGATCGGTGTTCGGCCAGGCACTTAAGTACCCATTACTCAATCTCACGAACAGTCTACGAGCATAGCCTGCGAAATTTATATTCGACCCGTGACCGGCTTCTGCAAAAGCCGACCTGTATAGAATGGGGAACTTCTCACACCCCTCCGTCGTCAACTTGAAATGGGCCAACTACCCGGGCTAGAACTGGTCATGGGGATGGATACTGAGAAGGAGAGACGTTCAACATCCCATTGCAGACACTAACGGCCTAAACCATCCCCCGTATGGGCGCTGGGAAGGCACCAACCACTCGGCGAGGTAACAGTTCCGGGCGATGCACGACGGTGAACAGCGACTATTATTTCCTGCCCGGCATCCAATCCCGAAGTGTCTGTGCTATTTAAGCCTGGTAAACTTCTACATCTCATTTCTCTATCCCCAGCATCTTCGAGTCTTCAATAGTCGCTTACTACACTCAACTATGGCCACCCTTCCTGAATCGCACCACGCCATTCCCATCAAGAACTTGAAAACTGGTCTCCTCTTGACGGCCGCTGTCGACAGTAGTGGTGAGTTGGCATTGTGCCGCTACTCCGTTTTCTATTTGTACTGAAACCCTCTCAGTCTCAGCACGCCCAGAGAATTTTGTCGGCGTCGCCAAAGGTGTAAGATATCCTCTTTCTCCGATTCTCCGATACGACTCTCATTAAATTACGATGATCAGTGGAAGCTAGTTCGGGGGAGGCATGATGAATGGGCGATTCGCTCCACCGGTATCGGCAGCATTCCGGGCCTTCCCATCGAAGGCTACTATCTTGCTGCCAACGGACCCCCCGGAACCAGTTCCCTTAAAGTACAGGAGGAACCTTTCCACTGGAAAATTGTGCTTGACGAGAGTCGCACCGACTTCCTGTGCGTTCTTCACGAGGCGCGAACTGTTTACCCTCATTCTGACGAGCTCCGTTTTCGCAGGATCAAATCACTTGTTCCCAGTATTCCTGATGGCATCGTCGTCACCCAAATATCAGAGACTGGAGTGGACATCCAACCTTATGATTGCAAAGCTAATAGCCCGTACCAGAGGTGGATCTTAAATCTGGCCTGAGTGGAAATGAGGTACTTGAGATGGCGAGTGTTGAAATGGACCCGTCGCTTTTTTGTACCAAAATCTAGAAATTCCATGTTTCTGTTCGTTAGCAATTGATCTTGGATTTTGATAAGTGTGATAGGTGCATTGAGGCGTGTCGAGTAAATGTTGCTTTGCTTTACTAATGTCACGTCCTCACTAAACACGTCTTTTACTAGTAGCGCATCGACCGCGCGCATTATGGAAACGCATTCAACATTTAGTCAATTAGTAATTTACTAACCGCAATTACAATGAGTATACCTCATCATAAATGAACTTTGTGGTGGCTTATGAACCCTTCGTTTCAATAGGGCCTACTGATGGCATGACATCACTGGTGAAGCTTGAAGGCCGTGGTGAGTTCCTTGCCCGAATCCAAGATCGTCGTGCTTCACGCCGGATGCGTTAACCAGGAAAATGTGAATAAGCATTAGTCCATTGAGATTTACGTGTATCTTTCTCAACCTATTACTTGACGTTCAACTGTTTACTCTGTTGTCTTTTCCCGGATCTTCGCTTCACTGTTACGACGTACTAATACAGACGCTATGGAATGTTCCGTGGACTGTGCTATTTCTCACACTGCTAGATTGTAAAGGCGGTTTGACGCGTGACCTAAGCGTGACCGACGCGTCTTGATTGTAACTTTGCGGCATCCACGCTTGCCCCCCGTGCTTCAGCTATGCCGCCTAGGAAGTCTTCGCGCTCTACGAGGGCGTCAGTCGAACCGGCGCAACAGGAAATATTACCATCAAAGCGGAAGAGAGGCCAAACGGCCGACCTGACAGTCGATGAAGCGGAAACTTCGCAGAAACCCCCATCGAGAGCGAGACGGGCCTCATCTCGCGCGGACTCAGCTCCTGCATCAAAGTCCCGCACTTCTACGCGTGGGAAGCCTTCATTGCCGGACGTAGCAGAGTCGCAGGCTGAAGATGAGTCAGATGCCCAACCCGCAAGGAAGCGGTCACGTCCTTCAGATGAAGGGCTACAGAAAGTTAGCTCAGACGGGAACGGAGGGCAAGAAGTTAAGCCCCTATCAGGAAAAAAAGCGCAGCCATCGAAGCGACAAACAGAGAGCACAGGAGCCAAGGCTCGTGCTAGTAATGCAGCAAGCACTGGTACCGCTGCACCAGCCTCTAGTCGATCAACAAGATCTAGAAAAGGAAATGGAATCGAGGATCCGGCACACGAGGAAGAACAGGGGGACGATGAGGAAGAGATAGAGCGTCTCGCGATTCAAAGACCAGGTAGAGCTGCAAAGAAACGCAACTCGATCCCGGATGAAGAACTTTCGGCTGCCGCCAGCTCAGATGAGAACGAAAAGGAATTCAAGCCCACAACAAAGCGTCGCAAGCCGACGAGCAGAAAAGTCAGTGGTAAACAACACAAGTCGAAGAGAGAGGCCACACCTCAGGGAGCGAAGCAAAACGAAGGACGCGCAGTCTCTCAACATGACGATTCCGCAAATAAGCAGGACTCAGACATGGATGACGATATACCAGATTTCAAGCCTAAACCATCCCCCAGGAAACCGCGGCAATCGACGCGCGAGCCGATAGTCGAAGAAGAGGAGGAAAAGTCGTTATTTGAACCGCTGCCTATGCCGCCACCTCCAAGTACAGCTCCTCCCCCAGAGGAACCCTCCGGGCCTAAATCTCGGCTCATGATTCACAAGATGGCTCTCGTGAACTTCAAGAGTTACGCTGGACGTCAAGTCATTGGTCCATTTCACAAGGTTCGTATGCCTAAACCCACGCTCGATTTTCTCTTATGAATACTTTGCAGTCGTTCTCGGCTATTGTTGGGCCCAATGGTTCTGGCAAGTCCAATACTATCGATGCCCTTCTCTTCGTTTTCGGTTATCGCGCGTCCAAGATGAGACAGTCAAAGCTATCTGAATTGATCCACAATTCTGACAAACACCCTGACCTGGATGAATGCAGTGTTGAGGTTCACTTCCGTGAGGTCCTGGACTTGGTACGCCTCGACCACAATCACTTCTGTGTCTCGTCTCTAATCGTTAGCTCAGCCCGGGCCAGACGCTTTTGAGGTCATCCCAGGCTCCGAACTCGTGGTAGCTCGACAAGCCTTTAAGAACAATTCGAGCAAATATACGATCAATGGTCGTTCAAGCAACTACACAGAAGTTCAGACTCTCCTCAAAGGGCGAGGGATAGATCTTGATCATAAACGATTCTTAATTCTTCAGGTTAATCTTTTTCACGTTTTGCTTTACGACTATTCTCAAACATGAAGATAGGGAGAAGTAGAATCCATTGCGCAGATGAAACCAAAGGCGGCAAATGAACATGAAGATGGGCTTCTCGAATATCTCGAAGACATTATTGGGACTTCCAAGTACAAGGAACCAATTGACGAGGCCCTTGTAGATATGGAACGACTTCAGGAAGAGCGTTCCGTTAAATTGAACCGCCTTCGCATAGTTGAAAAAGACAAAAGTGCGTTAGAAGACGAGAAACGCGAGGCCGAGGATTATCTTAGGCTGAAGAACAATTGTGTGCGAGCCGCGTCCCGTCTTTGGCAATTTTACATCTGGAAAGCCTTACTTACCGCGGAAAAGCTTGAGGGCCGAGTGGTTCGTGCACCTTCAAGGAATTTCTCCCAATCACTGACGTCAGGACCCAGAATAAACTTGAAAGGGATTTGGTCGAAGAAACTGAGAAGAACAAGGATGACATTACCCATTTCGAGATGCTTCAAACGCATTTCCGTGATCACGAGAAGGCGTATGAGGTTAGTGTCTTGATCTTGTTTCGAGTTACTATATCCTTCGCAAAATTAGGAAGTTCAAGCAGCAGCGGCACAAGCCACCAAAGACCTCGTATCTCATGAGAGAAAAGAAGTCGGTCTACAGGAACGCAAGAAACATGCTGTTGCGAAGGCGAAGAAGCTCAAGAAAACTCTCCAAGACGTAAATTTTATCAAAATGCATTCATCTGGTCGCTGATAGCATAGATAGGACACAGCCTTAAAAAACAAAGCGTCGCGCACTATTGAGGAAAGCGCAGACAAGATGGAAAGGGAAAAGACCAAGGTGGATGAATATGAAGCATCGCTGGCGCAGGAGGAGAAAATCCTTGAGAGCATTCAAGACAGCCTAAAAGGTGAACCTGCAAGCAATGAAATGCATCGATTGCTGATTTCAGTCTATGTTAGATAAGACGCAAGTTTTTCACGATCAGATTGAAGCCAAGCAAAAGGAGCTCCAACCTTGGAAGGCCAAAATCAACGCAAAGCAAGCTGAGATTGATGTTGCAACTAGCGAACGTGATGCACTTGCACAAAAAGCAGAGGATCTGAAGAAACAACTCGAGGAAGCTCAACAAACGTTTGAGACTTTGAAGACTGACCAGCAGGCCAAGGTGAGCGGTCCTCGTTTGTTTTTCTTGCTGTGTAACGTGACCCCTTGCAGATTAGTGAACAAGAGGCGCTCAAAAACAAGAAAACTAATCTGCAAAGAGAGCTCAGGCAAGCAGAAGAGAGATTAAAGGTCGGTTAAATGACATCTACTCCGACATTGCTGATAAGGTCGCAGACAGCTCAAGAACGTGTTCAAGAATGTCGAAAAAAGGCGTCTTCTACACGGCAACGGGTTGACGAAGCCAAGGCATCCCAAGCTGACAGCAAGTCTCAAAACAGAGTTTTGGATAGTCTCACTCGGCTGCAAAATTCTGGCAGAATTCAAGGCTTTCATGTATGCTCGATTTTCGTTTTGGCGTTTGAAACATACTGATAATGCTTTAGGGTCGCCTCGGTAGTCTAGGCACAATACCAGACAGGTACGACGTGGCCGTCTCCACAGCCTGTGGGTCTTTGAACAACATGGTCGTCGACACTGTCGAACAAGGGCAAGCTTGTATTGAGTACCTCCGTGCGCAAAATATCGGCCGGGCCTCGTTCATGGTATTGGAAAAGTTAACTAATACACGCGGCATGGAGCCCGTGCAGACTCCAGAAGGCGTCCCGCGATTGTTTGACCTTATCAAGCCGAAAGATCCGCGTTTTGCCGCTGCGTTCTACAAGGGGGTTGCAAACACCTTGGTGGCAAATGACATGGATCAAGCGACGCGTATTGCGTACGGCCAGCGCCGTTGGCGCGTCGTCACGCTTGCCGGTCAACTGATTGATACGTCCGGTACCATGTCGGGTGGTGGTTCACAACCTACCAGAGGTGGTATGAGCTCCAAGCTGCCGACTGAGGCAGTGCGACCAGAGGTCCTGGCCCAGTATGAAAGAGAGTCTGAAGACGCTGCAAAAGAGCTCGAAAGAGCGGTGCAAGAAGCCAGGGAGGCTGAGGCTGAGTATAATCGGCTTAGAGGGCTAGGTCCTACGCTTGATATATCCTACGAAAAGCTCGGCATGGAAATAGAAACTAACAAGAAGAGAATAACAGATTCCGAGAGGCGCTTCAAAGAATTGAAGTATGTAGTTTGCTTTATTTTGTGTATCGGCGCTTACGCACTTTGTAGGTCGCAAAGCAAGCCCGACGCAGGCGATATGGCTCGTATTGCCAAGTTAGACAAGGAGATTGCTGCGACGCAGAAAGAGCTCGAGGAGCTGCAAGAAAAGGCAGGAAAGGTTGAACAAGCGATCTCAGACCTCGAGAAGAAGATCTTGGAGATTGGGGGCTCTAAGCTACTCACGCAAAAGTCAAAAGTGGAGGGGATTAAGCTACACATCAATCTGGCTAATGATGAAATCACGAAAGCGGAGGTTGCTCACGCTAAAGCTGAGAAAGATGTTGTTAAATACGAAGCTGCGACCGAAAGCAACAAGGCATTGTTGGATGAAGCCGATAGCGAAATTAAGGAGCTTAGTGGCCAACTAGAAGAATTGGAGAAATACGTGACTGAGCTTCGTGCCAAAGTTGAAACTGCTCAATCTGCTGTGGATCATGAAAAAGATGATTTGGAGGGGTTGAAGGCCCAGTTGGATGATAAGGAAGAAATGATACAAGCATTCAGACAACGAGAGGTTCGATCCATACTTCTCATTCTCTCCACAGTTGCTCACTATATTACCACAGGCCGAGATAAAGCAGGGTCTTGCTGATTCACAGAGAGAGTATAAAGAGAACGAAAATAATCTCAATCATTGGAATGATAAGCATGACAAATTGGCGCTAGAAGAGATAGAGTACGTTCTACATCTCGTTACCGCCCGCATAGCCTGAGACGTGATAACAGCAGTGACGATGAGGAGGAAGATGATGAAGCGGATGAAGCAGCACAGGGCGACCAATCTCCGGAACCCAAGGTCAAGCAAGAACCTGATACTGAGCCTGTCGGCAAACCGAAACGCAAAAACCTACCCTCAAAGGATCTGCACATGTATACCTCAGAGGAACTTTCAAAGTTCAAGCCGCAAAATCTAGTAGCTGAATACGAGTGGCTTGATGGTTCGTGCCATTCGTGATCTAAATCAAATCTCACTCCTTACATGATGAACAGAAAAGGTTAAAAACGCCAAACCTGACTTGAGCGTCTTGAAAGAATACAAGAAGCGTGAAGAGGAGTTCATGAATCGAGCAAAGGATTTAGAAGATGTCACTCAGCAACGCGACGCTCAGAAACAAAAGTACGACGGGTTGAGGAAACAGAGGCTCGATGAGTTTATGGCTGGGTTCAACTTGATCTCACTCAAGCTGAAGGAGATGTATCAAGTACGTTCTACCGAATCGCGAGGATTTGCGAGATAAACCCCCCTTTTTTAGATGATTACCCTTGGTGGAAACGCCGAGTTGGAATTGGTTGATAGCATGGATCCCTTCTCAGAGGGCATTATATTCAGTGTCATGCCTCCAAAGAAGAGCTGGAAGAACATTTCAAATCTTTCCGGTGGGGAAAAGGTAATATAGGATCTAACAAAGAAAACGAGATCCTGATGTATCGTTGCCAGACACTCAGTTCGCTGGCTCTCGTATTCGCTCTTCACGTCTTCAAGGTTGGTTGTTCTCGAATCTATTTAGCGATATATACTAAATTGCAACTTAGCCAACGCCGTTGTACTTTATGGACGAAATTGATGCCGCTCTCGACTTTAGGAACGTGTCCATCGTAGCCAATTACATCAAAGATCGGACTAAGAACGCGCAATTCATCATTATTTCGCTGAGGTGAGCAATGTTTCTAATCTTTGCATTTAACCCGGTTAATCCGATTGCAGGAACGATATGTTTGAATTGAGTCACCGCCTGATCGGCATTTACAAGACGTCCAACCAAACGAGAAGTACGTAGCCCTTCGCATTCAATGGGGAAAAGCGATGTATAACCTTTCCCCTCAGGTGTAAGTATCGACAACCATGCGTTGACGACTGTCCCGCGCGTGGTCAATCCGCCGCCTTCGACTGCGGTACCAGCAACACCATCAATAGCAGCTACATAGACTTAGCTTTCTTGTAATATGGACTTGGTTGTTGTACCACAAGCCTTTTTTTTTGTTTTAACAAAATGTATCATATTGTATTGAGTTGATACAATCAATTATAGTTGCAATCTATTCTTCCGTTAGTCTTCGCCGCGGGAGCGAGGATAGTCGTGATTGAGGCCTTGAGGGTTAGAACCCGGTCAACCAACTCGCCCAATGACAGAACTCGGTTCGAACCTGCCGTTGATCCTCATTGAGTGGATACTGAGCAGGCAAGATGAGCGGTAGCTGCAGGACCTCGTCATCATAATTCAAAAAAGGAAGTGACAACGCGTCTTGCGCGGCAAGCCGGCTCTCAGGCGGATACACGAGGAGCTTGGAAACGAGGTCAACTGCGTGAGTTCGGTGGTGGTGGTGAATTGGGAAGCTTCGTATCGAGCGGGACACCCGGGACGTCATTGAATGTGACGCTTCGCCCCTCCGCAAGGTCTTTGAATCCCTAACGCGTCTCTCGTGCGTCAGCTTTTTCTATATATCGACTAGCATCCTGAACGAACTTACAGGCCAGGTTTCGTCATTAGGCGTTCCCATCGTCTTGAACGCTCCAAAGCAACCCCAGCTCGCCTCTCGTTCCGTCGAAAAGGGATTTGCGGAGCCAGGTCCATTTGGTGTCTGGGCTCGGGATGGCAGTGGCAGTAGATGCTTTGGAAGGGACGACAAAGGCCCCGTTGGAAAAGTGAGTTTGTTCGGGTTCAGAGGAGTCTGTGCCGTGGTCGAGGTATGGGGAGGATGAAGATGAGGAGGATGAAGGAACGAGTTCGAGTGGGGTGAAGAGTTCTGAAAGGGTGGTTCCGAGACTTGAGTTTCCCTGCCCGGAACGACTGGGACGATTTAGGACCAAAAACCCCTTTCACGTTGCGACATCACCACCAACCTTGCACTCGCTATTAGATATTATTTTCGAGGTGTGTCCATGTCACTTTTCCTCCAATTCAATGCTGATGCAGTAAAAGTTGAACGGATGGCACCCATTGGCAGGTCTGAGACGCTACCATGCTCGTCATTGAATTACCTGCTCATTTTAGCACTAGAATCTGGCCCCGTCATTTTGCAGGTGTGTCCCAATAACCTTTCAGTTCAATATCAATACCGATGTCCATAACTTGAAAGCTACTAAACCGATGGCATCCAGGTCTGAGAGACTGAGACGTCATTACAATACCACGCCCAGTAATCGAGGTGAGCCCAGATAGTTTTTTCTCCAGATTGATGTGGATAACTTAAAGGTGAACCATCAGATACAAAAATGAATCCCCGAGTTCAAGTCCAGGTACAAAACGACTTACTCAAGTATCAGGCGGAGCTCATGGCACGGACAAAACGCCTTGAGGAACGCTTCGAGGAATACATTGGTGCCTATGAAAAAGATTCAACAACTGTCAGAGCGTTAAACATGAAACTCGAGAGAAAGGTGACGGGACTTGAGAGAGACGTGAGACAACTTCAGGAAAGAGTCAAACGGGTAAGGCATTTATAATTTAAATTCGTTGACAACTTAAGTATCTGTATTGGGTAGCTTGAACCTACCGTAGCTCATATCCACCGTCGAATCGTATTGAACGATGCACGTAACTAGCTCAAGTCCTCTTATGGCATCAAGTTCAATTTCGGTGATCCTGTTGAAAAACGCGTTGAAGATTTCCTTCCCAAGGTAACCGAGAAGGACTCGGCGCTTCTTACAGCAGGCTCTCTCGCGATCCTCTTCGATACCTCTGATGGCTCCATCTACGCTAAAGGGAACAGAGCCGCACATGAAGCCACCCTAGAGAGCAAATTATTTGCTGTCTCGTGTGGCGACGACTTACCCTCGGAACTACGTGATAACTTGATCAAACTTTTCAAATTCGCATATGACAAGTGATGTTCTGACTCGGAGATTAGTGACCGTACTATAGCTCAACTACAAGTTTCCTACACTCCAGCCTCCAGCATATCACATCACCCGTACCGTACATACTATAGTAATTGCAATATTGATGGCTTCACCGGCGGCTGTGTTGAGTCACTTAGCCCATGTAAGTATTGCAAGAGGGACTTTGAATCAAGTTTGCGCAACGCATTTCCGATAGAGAGGTTATTTCCGTGACCTTTGCTTTGTCCGCCTTGTTTTCAGAGGTGCTGGACCATCAGAACGAGGCACAGGTTTATGGCTGAATGCACGTGTGTCAACAGGACAACACTTGAAGCTTGAAGCTTGAACGTTGAACGTTGAACCATTACTAACCGACAGTGGCAATGAGGCCATGTGTCTGGGTTCAACTTGATCTCACTCAAGCTGAAGGAAGTACGTTCTACCGAATCGCGAGGATACGCGAGGCAAACCCGCCCCTTTTTAGATGATTACCCTTGGCGGAAATGCCGAGTTGGAATTGGTTGATAGCATGGATCAGCAACACAGACTTTGAAAAAGCAGCTTTCTTGTAATATGGACTTGGTTGTTGTACCACAAGCCTTTTCTTTTTTTTGTTTTAACAAAATGTATCATATTGTATTGAATTGATACAATCTATTCTTCCGTTAGTCTTCGCCGCGGGAGCGAGGATAGTCGTGATTGAGGGTTAGAAACCGGTCAACCAACTCGCCCAATGACAGACCTTCCCACTCGGCTCGAACCTGCCGTTGATCCTGATTGAGTGGATACTGAGCAGGCAAGATGAGCGGTAGCTGCAGCACCTCGTCATCATAATTCAAAAAAGGATGTGACAACGCGTCTTGAGCGGCAAGCCGGCTCTCAGGAGGATACACGAGGAGCTTGGACACGAGGTCAATCGCGTGAGTTCGGATCGTCACATCTGATGGTGGTGGTAAATTAGGAAGCTTCGTATCGAGCGGGACACCCGGGACGTCATTGAATGTGACGCTTCGCCCCTCCGCGAGGTCTTTGAATCCCTAACGCGTCTCTCGTGTGTCAGCTTTTCTATATATATCGACTAGCATCCGGAACGAACTTACAGGCCAGGTTTGGTCGTTCGGCGTTCCCATCGTCTTGAACACGCTCCAAAGCAACCCCAGCTCGCCTCTCGTCCCGTCGAAAAGGGATTTGCGGAGCCAAGTCCATTTGGTGTCTGGGCTTGGGATGACAGTGGCAGTGCATGCTTTGGAAGGGACGATAAAGGCCCCATTGGAAAAGTGGGTCTGTTCAGGTTCAGAGGAGGAGTCTGTGCCGTGGTCGAAGTATGGGGAGGATGAAGATGAGGAGGATGAAGAAACGAGTTCAAGTGGGGTGAAGAGTTCTGAAAGGGTGGTTCCGAGACTCCATAGGTCGGCTGCGAAAGCGTTGTAGGATTTAGGACCAAAGAGGAGCTCTGGAGCGCGATAAGGGCTGTATATGTGCAACTAGGTTAGTAAAGGGATGTAAGAAAAGGTGTTATGGACATTACCCAGTTGATACGGCCGTACACATATCTTCCGAAGTCTCTGGCCACAGGTCGTGTTGCTGTTGTTCTTCCGTTTCATTACTCTTCCAGGATATCCCAAAATCGATCAGCTTGACGCAGCCTTGTTCAGTCAAGAGTACGTTTCTGGGTTTGATATCCCTGTGAGCTATGTTTTGCGCTGGGTTGTGCAAGTATGCGATGGCGGAGATGATTTGGAACGTGATTGATTTGGCAATGACAAGGAAGGACTGGGACAAGTTGGTGTTGGGTTTGGGGAGGATTGGGAGAGATGGTACGGGATGAGGAGAGAAGGAGGGAGAGTTGAGGATGGAATCAAAAGAGAGAGGGACGAACGGCATCCAGAGATGCATCGTCCGCGACGCCGAGTCGTTCGTGTAATCGAATAGGCGAACGAGCTAGCAGTGGTAATTGTCAGCGCGTTTCTGCAGTGAAAGACAATACGTACGTTGACATGAGACAAACTGGAGAGGAGCCTAACTTCCTTGACCACGTCGTGAGGCTGCTTGGAGAACTTTTGGCTCGTAGAAGAAGTCTTTACCGCGATCCACTGCGACGCCTCTGGGTTGTCTCCAAATCCAGTCCGAAGTGCCTTCCGTACGGTAGACACTGGACCCTGTTCGACGATGATAAAGTCGTCATCTGTATCCGAGTCATAGTCATCATATTCGCCATCCCTGTCTTTCAGCTAGTTCATCTTGACCGTCGAATTGCCATTGAAGCAGAATTGAGAAAAGCTCACCATCGTGGCAATTACCGAATCTGGAACATCTATCTTATCTTGCAACCATGACCGACGGCGCAACAGCCAGTAAGTATTCTATCCTCTTCTACTCCAAGTCTAACACAAATCTAGATGAACGCATACGCGCAGCTGTTAGAGATGATAACGAAGATATGCTAACGGATGTCTTTGACGGAGAAGAGGAATACGACATCAACCACCAAGATGGGTGCGTATCGCGCGCGCTAGCTACACCTAACACACTAACAGTCCTTTGCGCAAGTCTAGAATGGGGAACACTGGTGCGTCTCGGTCATCTGCGCTCGGTCCTTCTTCCGATATCGGAACCGCGACTCGGGTCTCTCAGCCCTCCATTACGCGTGAGCATCTCGTCATTGCGCGAACTCTGACTGAATATACATATATCTTACACAGCGCGCTATACGGGTCGACAAGCGTATTAGAACACATTCTTTGTCACGAAGGATGTGATGTCGATCCCGTCAATAGTGTCGGAAGGGAGACACCCCTTCATTTTGCTTTGCAACTCAAGGATCGCGACGTGAGGCGCTATGTTGTCAGAAATATGCTCGAGGCGGGCGCTGATACGACGTACGTAGCAACTTTGAACTCTTTTTTCGGTTGAAGATGCATGAAATGGCGTAGGATAAAGGATAAAAACGGAGTGACGGCAAAGGATCTAATATCACGCGATCCAGAGATGGAGGAATTGCTCCGAGCGGCGAAACTGCAGGATAGCTTCACATCAGACGATATTGATGGTAAGCTATCCCCAACACATATCATCGCGACATGTAACTGATTTCCGACAGACGGTGACGATGAGTCAGATTATGAATTGGACGAAGAATAGAAGATCATGATCCGCTGTATTTGTAGTTTTTCGTCGTAACTAGAGACAGCTCCTGCTACGATAGTAGTAAAGAGACGGTATGGAATATTCGTTCTATGATACAATATCCGTGATATGAAAGCACGAGCAAAAAATGTAAGAGATATCATTAGGACGGGTGACGTTCAATCATTGATCAAGAAAGGCGCAAGTCAATTGCCAGCTGACCTCCTCATCTTGACCTTGGCTTTCTCACCGGGGACACAAACCACTTGTCCGGGCATTAGCTTGTCGCAATTCGCTTTGGTATTCAATTCTTTTAGTTCATCCAATGAACATCCTTGAACTTTTGCTATTTCCCAGCAGGTATCTCCAGGCTGAACAAGATGCGGCATTGTTTGTGGTTTGGGGCACAGCTTTACCGGTGCTGTGGTCAACGTAGGCGAAAGGACGAGCCGCCAGACAAGGAGGAGTATGGCAGCTATGAGGAGGAAGAATGGGAATAATGTACGGTATGAAGCAGAGTTGACATCAGATTTGTGAGCCATCGCAGGCTGTGAGGCAGGTAAGCGGATGCGCAGTGGATATATATGATGTAGCTTACCCCGTCCGGTGAAAGAAGCTGGTATCCATCCCTTCGAGAAGCACTTGTGTTCATCCTGGCTTCTTCCATGTCCCGCTCGGAGGGCCTATCGCTGTCGGTACTCGGCCGAGGGCTTGACACTGGACGCATGTTTGGTTAGCGCTCGTCATGCTGACACCGCAATTTAGAACATACCTCTCGTCATTTCGCTATAGCGCGCACCGGGTTCACCGCACCATATGGATCCATCCTTGTCTTTAAAGTAGTAGCGCTGGGTATCAGAGTCGTACCCAATGCGCTTCATGCCCTCGGGGAGATTGTATTCGTCCTGAAGGCGTGAGTCATTGATTTCAGCGAAAAAGAATGAGAATCACCTCATCGTATTGGGTCCAGCGTCCCATTCCTCGTTAGTGAGGGAAGAGTAACTATGGTAGCTGAGAAGAGAGGAGTCTCCGAGGTAACAATTGGCGTGAGTATTGCTTTCCCCGTTTGGATTGGTACCCCTTACTGCGCACCACTTATTTGGCTTTGTTAGGCTA